>VZSC01007227.1:0-14131 GCA_013398225.1 Steatornis caripensis
CAGAAAAGCCTCGGAGCGTTGCTGCAACATGAGTGCCTTTTGTATGCTTTTCATCAGCACGCACGGGGTCCTTTTTCCCCTCCTGTCCACGTGACAGTACGTAGGAATAGCTCTCAGTGGGACGAGGGGGGGTACTGAGACGGAGAAGTAAATCGAGCATACAAGTGGAGAGAGAACAATATTCTGATAGAAAGCAACACAGTTCCACAATGTCAGGGATGTATTTAGTCAGAGCTGCAACAGCCAGTGTAAGGAAGAGAAGGAAGGGGAAAGAAACAGGCGGAGAGGAGAGGAAGAGAGGCAGATGGGGAACAGAGCTGGCACAGGCTGGGTGAGGGAATTGATCAGTGCAAGTCATTAATCACAGCCAGCATTCGTTTGGTTTGTCACTTAATCACGTGTATTGTGGAGTTTCTCTTTTGAGGTGTGGGGCTTCAGCACCTGCAGTACTTGAGCGAGTACCTGTTACTACACCCAAACCTACAGAGAGCAGAGGGGAGATCGGCTCATGTTCTTAATTCATCTCGCTTGAGGAGAGGGGGGAAAGGCAGGCAGGGAAGAATCTAGGGAAGAAGGTCTTCCCACTGGCATCAAAAATCCTGCTATACAAAAGGGAATGTGGGTGGCAGTGATTTGTAAGGAGAAATCACAGTGGTGAAATCTGTCTGGTTTGGCTAAGTAGTGCCTTTGGAGGAGAACACGGAAATATCTCTCTGAGTATTTGAAAGAGGAGGAGGAATTACTGAGGGTGGTCTAAAAGAACAAAAGCTGCAATAGGAGGTTAACATTTAGAAGGTACACGCAAAGTATGAAGAGATTTTTCCTGACGGTGAGCTCTAACAGAAACTAAAGCTGCCCCTGAAAGGAGGTTTTAGCAAGAGCATTACTGGATGGGATATAGACGGGAAATAAGATGGGGCTAACTGCGAAATCGACTCAAGCCATAAATGAAATGGCTGCCCGTCCCTTTACTTTGCGACGGTCTGACACCTACAAAGGGGTCTTCTGCTCTCAGCCTGTTGGGAAGTAAGTGCTGCAAGAACAAAGGACTGTAAGTATCCTAGAAGTGCTTGTCCCAGAGCTGCTGGGATTAGGGTATGCACGTTAAAGAATCTTTCTTTCAGTCCAGGCAGATGTCTCGTCTAATATTTGTTTGTACGTCCCTGTGTTTAAATGTCTCAATCTCCCGTGCAGCCTGGGAAGGAAAGCAGTCAGATGGACGGTCAAGCAGCCCTCAGAACTCAACCTCCAGCTCCTCTCCCTCTGTTAAACTTGAGAACTCCTTGCCAGGATTGGGGAAGAAACCGTTCCAGAGGTCTGACAGGCTCCATGCAAGTAAGAGATTACTTTATCTGCTTACGGAGGTTCGGTTGGTCTGATGACACAACAAAAGCCTAAATAGCAAAATTGGGTGCAATGTGTAACTAATTTGATTGCTAAAGTGAGTTCTGGACAACTGTGGAAGGTACTGCTAGTATGCTGTGTGAATTGGGATAACTAAAACCTTACACATGCGAGTAAGCCTTTTCTTTTTAAGTCTCTTGTCATCAGGGGCTTCTACCTGTGAATTTGAAGCTTGCTGCTTGAGAAGCAAAAAAGGACTTGCATTATTTAGCAGGCTTTTTAGTGTACTTAAGACACTTTGATAACGTCAAAAAGAAAAAAAGAGACTCCTTCCCAGATCTTTATGCTTCAGACCCCACTGTTCCTTAGCTTCCTTCCCGTTCACCGAGGTCAGGTGCTTCTCAGCCCTCCTGGCCTTTTGTGGTTTCTTTTGCGTATACCAACGACGGAATTGACCTCGGTGAACTTGAGGATATCCCGAGGTCTCTCTCCATGCTCACCATGCTAGATTTTCTTCAGCACTGGTGACAACAGGCACTTTTCAGGGCATACTTCGTTTGTCCCCTCATCAGGAAATTCTGCAAGCGAAGCAGATCATCAACCTGCGGAGCCATTTCCTGAGTGACTTGTAATAGAGCAGACTTCCCCTAATGAAACACGCCTCCGTGGCATTTGGTTTGTTAGGTACTGTGACCTTAAAAGTCACTGCCGTCACCCCTGAAGTCAGGGGGAGCGGGGTCTGCCTTAATCTTACCCGCTTTGCTAAAAATGCACTCTTCATCTAAGCTTCAAAACACGTCATTTGCCTGTAGTAGACAGCGGGTGGATCCAAAGGAAAGCGAGTACACGGTACAGGTGCTTTCTTCGTCATTCTCCTCTGAATTTGCAGCGCGTAGATGCAGCTGCCTGTAGCGTGAGGGTTAATGGNGCTTTGCTAAAAATGCACTCTTAATCTAAGCTTCAAAACACGTCATTTGCCTGTAGTAGACAGCGGGTGGATCCAAAGGAAAGCGAGTACACGGTACAGGTGCTTTCTTCGTCATTCTCCTCTGAATTTGCAGCGCGTAGATGCAGCTGCCTGTAGCGTGAGGGTTAATGGTGGCCTCGCTGGCTCTCAGACACAGAAAAGGAAAGAAAATGGTTACTCCTTTTTACTGCTTTGTCTACTGTTGTGGTTGCTACGCAGGCACAATGAGCTGATGAATTTTTCTGGAATGCTTTTGCTGAGAACAAAGCAGGGAAGTCCAAGAAGAAATCCCGAGGAACAAACTGACCTTAACTAAAGGTTTAAAATAGAAAATCGATGCGGCTAAAAGCAGTTCTAGAAATGCTCCTGAAAAAGACTCCTTGCCAGTCCCCAGGCAGCCAGGCTTCCCACAGAAGTTAGGTGAACTGACGCAGGCTACAATCTATTAGGTATGGAAATTTGCTGTGCTGGACAGGCCCTCCCGCGTTTTGGTTTTAGCTCTGTGTGCGAAGGTAAAACGTGCGTTTCAAGTCAAGGTTTGAAATGGATTACTGAGGTGCCGTTCTGAAAATCTCGGGTACGGTGAACTCCGAAGGAGCCTTTAGTCCTCTCTTAGGCAAGATGTTAGTTACGTCTCTGTGGTTCATTGCAGGGCAGCTGAAGCGAACAAAGTGTGCTGAAATTGATGTGGAAACTCCCGACTCCATCCTCGTGAACACAAACCTGCGGGCACTGATCAACAAGCACACGTTCTCTGTTCTGCCTACAGAATGCCAGCAGCGCCTGCTGCTGCTGCTGCCGGAGGTGGACAGGCAGGTATGTCGTGGTTCCTGCTGTGGAGAGGCTCTGGGGTGTCAGTAGGCAGCACCTCCAGGAGTAATTCAGACTAGACATCCAAATACGGTGTTTATGTCTAACGGGATGGACTTTTTCCTCTGTGCACAGTGTAAAGAAAATTGGAAAATTCTTCAGTGATTCGCTTGGGTATTTGTTGCTACCAGGAAAAAAAGAATTCAGGTTTGATAAACCAGTGGCTTAATTCTGTTTAATCAACTCCATATTCCCAGCTACAGCGAGAGCAGTGTTTCTGTCTCGTCGGACTTGAAGGGGGCCAGGAGTGATGGGAAGGCAGCGGTTTCAGCATCTTCCTCTCTCCTCCCCTCTCCCAGACTCTTCAATACAGCATTAACCCTGCAGCCTTTGAGACTGGGGCCTTCGCACAGAAAACCTGAACCGCTGCGGCCGTTCAGTTCCACCACTCTCGTTTCTCATTGCTCTGTGTTACTGCTGTCAAATTCTGAATTGGGTGAAGTGAAAAGCGAGTGAGTCTTGTGTTGCGTATTCACGCTGTCCAGGTTGCAGGGCAGAGTTCGCCTGCTCCGAAGACCTGAAACACACACCAGGTGAAAGGTACCAAGCAGGCAGTGTGAGGCAGCCTCGGAGGCTGTTTATTTTTGTGGATTGTCTGCCTAAGACCTCTCTGTGAAGAGAGAGATGTGAAAGAGCAGAGAAGTACTCAGTGGGGAGGAGTGGGCTCGTTTGCTCTGGGAGTGGCGCGGAAGAAACAGTGACGGTTTTCACTGAAGCTCTGCACTAACCACTTGGTGATAGCTGGAACAATTAACATTGGTGGCAGGGTGTGAGAACTCAGCCTTCGGTATTGAAAGAACAGCTGAGAGAACCTTTTGATAAGACAGTTATTTCAGCTCCGCTGGATCTGGTGGATTTCACCCGAAGGGGCGCGTAAAAGAACCGCGTGAAGCAGTCTCGCCATCACGGCAGTTTCCTTCAGCAGCGTGTGGAAGGCAGGGATGATACTGAGAGGCGAGAAAAGAAGAATTGTTGCACCGGCCCGTAAACGGAGGAAAAAACGATGAGTTGAGGAAGTGACGTTCAGTCTGTTTATGCTCAGTACCAGAAAAGCTGTAGACAGAACAAGGATGCCTCCTTCCTTTGACCTTGTTCCTGTGGGAGGTTGTCTCCCGTGTTCCTACCCCAGCTGGCTGGGAGCTTCGGAGCACGGTGGGATCCTGCGCTGTGCTTCCCGCTCAGTTGTAGAGGTGTTAATTCAGATGCCTTAACACATGTGCCTAGAGCCGTTTTAAATGTTCTTTAGATATCAAAGCTGGCTTCAAGGTGCCGCTCCAGATGGAAATTTTCTGCACGCCCGGTCTCGGACCTGCATGCCCCTTGAAGATACTTCCCTGGGTGGTGTTCAGATGAGTCCTAGATGCCTACGTCTGCGCGCCGCTCGCACCGCCCAGGAGTCTGCGTCTCAGCCAGTTACTCTGGGCTCCTTTTATAGGCACTGGGAATGCAGTTGGTACAATAAAGAGCCTGTGACCAAATACAGGTGTCTGCTTCAGGATGAGATGAAGTGAGTCCCCGCCTCCGTGCACGCCATCGACTCGATCACTACAGACTGTGAAGGGACACTTGGATGTAGACACTTACAGCACAGGCGTCCGTGTTTAGAGAGGTCGTCGCCATCTTCCCAGCTGTGCTGCTCTTTTGCTTTTCACAGAATGTTAGTAACGTGGACGGGTCTGGCAGCAGGGCTCCGGTCTGCTTTACGGAGGGTGCTTTGCTGAACATACCCTGTTCCTTTGGAGTTAGGAGGAGTTCTGACATTCTCGGTTGTCTCATAAATCGTAATCTTCAATCAGCGTTCATCGGGGACTTGTTAGTCCAAGGCTGACCCAATAAATACTTGAAGGAATTGTTTTATAAGTCCTGTGGCCTTTGTAATAATTAGGTATGTGTCAAAATATGACGTGACGGAGTTTGCAGCTGGAGTTTACTGGCAAGAACCTCACAGCAGATGGCAAGACGTTTCTGTCCTGATTTTTAATTATCCTTAAATTGAATTACACTGGAAAAAAAATTTGACTAAGTAAGTAATGTTGCTTGGCTCCAGAGAGGACAAATTTTAAATTTCACTGGAGTAAATCTCTGAGAGCAGTCCACCACATCAAGTGGTGGTGCGTGCTTTAAAAATGTCGGGCTTTGCTGTAGTAAACAGGAGAAGAGGTGAAGGCGTTGGACGTGCCAGTTGTGAAAGGTCACGTATCTGCTGTGTTTTGCTCGGCCATGACTCAGTCTGAGCTGTTCCAGCTGGTGTTTCTGTAGAAGACAGCGGGCACTTTGTGACGCACTGCCGTGAGCCCCGCGCTCGTCGTCTGTCCTCCAGCACACGGAATAGGCAGCACCGCGTGTGCGGTAGAGGACGGCCTTGTGAATTCTGCTGCACCCCGTAGTCGATCACTAGAGATTTGGACTAGAAAAATAAATCTCTGCTTTTGTAAATCCCTGTAATGGCTGCTCCTAACCTAAAACTTAAAAATCGCTAACAAAAACTTCCCTAAAAACCTTCTGTTAGGTCATGTCCATCGTTTTAATTACCTCCATCACAAACGCTGCCGCAGCAAAAGCAGTGTTCCTCTCTGACAAGTCCTGCACTGCTGAATGTTTGCTGCCCAGATCTCCCCGGGTGATCGGATGTAGCCTACATTGGACAGCTGCATTGTGCTGCTTTGTTCTGATTTATTATTTATGCAAGGAATGGAAGCACGTTGGTTTCGCCCACTGCAAGTTTTTGTGACTTGCTGAACGATACTCGTATTTTTGTGTCTCTAGTAGAGAAATTCCACATTCACTTCTGTGGGACAATGAGCAAAAGCAAACCTCCTACATGTTTTCTTACCCTGGTAATGGTTTCCCACCCTATGTTCCAGCCTTAGCCTCATGCGTTCTCATTTATGTCCTGCTCTATAGCTCGACTGCCCTATTTGGTTAACAACATTCCGAAGATGGAATGGGTTTCGAGCTTCATTTGTCCCTGTTTTTCCTGAAGCATCCATGGTTATGATGATACACATTTCAAAGTTACTTTCGTATGATACCTTCTACGTCCTTGCTTTGCCTTCACGTCCTGTTTTACGTTGCCCAGGAGACGAGCAGAGCTGGTGTTGGGGCGATAGCTCAGGCCATAGCGTGCATTCATTTTGCAAGGGAAAGGGCGCCTGAAGCAGCTCTTCAGAGGCTGTGCTGTTCGGTCTCCTTGTGCTTCTCCTTGCCACCCGTACTGTCCCCTGCTCGGGTATGTTCGTGCAGCAGCAGGACTGTGGGGGATTGGGCTGAAGCAAGGATGAAGAACGTTTACCACAGCCTCCCGGATCCCAGACGTGGCTGGGCACAGCCTCAGGAAGGCTGTTGGTTTTCTTCTGAGTGAGTTCAAGGCAGATCCCGGAGGGATTTGTGGCGACGTCGGAACTCTTGCTCTGTTTTCGGATCCCATGTGACAAGTGGCATTTGCCTTTCCAGCTAGTTAATACGTTTTTCTTTGTCACGTGTTCCAGGTTGGGGCGGATGGTTTGATGAAGCTGAGTGGCTCTGCGCTCAACAACGAGTTCTTCACTTCAGCTGCCCAAGGCTGGAAGGAGAGGTTGTCAGAAGGTAAAACTTCCCCCGGGGACAAAGCAAAGCGCTAGAAAAGCTTTCAGCGAGTGAATGTTTTGAGGAATGTGTGAAAGATATTTTACGGAGAAGTTGGAGCACTGGAGTGACTTACTAGGTAAAGACAGCTGTAGGCAGTACAGCCCATGGGAGCAAACGCAAGCCGAGAACTGTGTCAGCTCAAGGTCGTAGAGGGAGCTGCCGTAAGGAGCTCTCGGTTGAACTTAACGTGGGAAAATGAGCAAGTCTTTGGAAGGGACGAGAAAAGAAAGAAAAATGAGTTTAAAATCTCGGTGAAATAGCGGTAGGGCTGTGTTACTCTCAAGCTGTGGTAGCTAAATATAGCCCACTGCTAAGACCAGGAGAGAAGGTAGATTGTGTTCCCAGAGCAGTGCGCTTCATCTCGCCACAGCTGGTCTGGGCAGTCCTTGGAGCCATCATTTTTTATGTAACACAAAGACAGCCATTTGCTAATCTGTTGTACTCTTGCATCTTGAACTTGGATGCGCTTCGTTCCACGACTTGATCAAATTACACCATCAGGCGTGCACTCTCTCACTGTGGGCAGGGACCTTTTCCTCTACAGAATTCAGCCATGCGTGACTCACTTTAAGGAGGAGGGAATACCGTTTAGTCATGTCCAGATGATTGACTCTTAAGAGGCTTTTCCATAGAAAATGCATCCAATTCTGTATGAATAACCCTTTGTATTTTGTAGATTCTGGGCAAGTCTATGCCAGTAAACAGGCAAGGCGTAGAACCCAGCTGTCTGTGTCAACCCCCACCCTGGATTTGGCCCGCAGCATTTAGTGTTTTACCTTCAGCTCTTCTTAGAAGACCTTTTGTCCGTTCACGTCTACACATCTAGAGGGTGCGGCTACGTTTATGCAAAGACTTTGTCACCAGAGTAAAACCGCTGTAGAACCCGCTATGGTGGTGCAGCCTGCAATGATGCAGGTGAATTCCGGAGATCTCCGTCGTCGCTCGCACTGAGCACTGTATCTCTCTGCTCAGGTGGCAAAGTACGATGCCGCTGTGGGCAGAGCAGTCCTGTAGGCTTTCTTCAGCTGCTCTTCAAGGCACTGTCGATTCATAACAACGCGGTTTGGGGTCACCCACAGTGTTATTTAACGTATGCAGGCCTGGGCAGCCTCGGTGTCCTCACGGGGTAAGTCATGGAGCAAGCCCTCTCGGAGCACATCTCTGGGCATGTGAAGAGCAAGGTGATTGGAAACAGTCGGCATGGTTTTACCACGGGTAAATCATGCCTGAATAGCTTGACAGCATTAAAAATGACTGAATTTGTGACCAAGGGGAGAGCAGTGGGCGTCATTTAGCTGAACCTAAGCAAAGCTTTTGATAAGTGTCTCCCGCAGTACTCTTGTATCCGCTCTGGGACACTAGGATCTAGATGGGGGGACAACCAGATGGGTGCACAGCTGGTTAGATGGTCAAGCTTGGAGTCCTGGTTCATGCCTGGAAGCTGGTGACAAGTGGAGATGGCAGGGGCCTCTCCGGATACCCGTCCTATTTGCCATCTTTGTCAGTGACCCTGGGGCAGTTTGTGGAGGACACCAAAGCGGGGGGAGCAGTCAATGTGCTCGAGGGCCGGGCTGCCGTCCAGCAGGACGGAGGCAGGCTGGAGACAGGCAGGATCCTGCCCGTGGGAACGATACGGGCTGGGGAGGGGGACCTGCTGGCAGCCCCCGTGTACCTACAGGGAGGCCAGCAGGAAGACAGAGCCAGGCTTGTCACAGTGGTGCACGGCAGGAGGATGAGAGAAAACAGGCACGACTCAGGTGGGATATAAGGAGCAGCTTTTTCCCCCTGAGGACAGTCCAGCAGTGGAGCAAGGGCCCAGGGAGGTTGTGCTATCTCCAGCCTTGGAGGTCGTCAAGACCCGACTGCCCAGAGCCCTGAGCAACCTGGCGGAGGCCAAGCTGCCCCTGCTCTGAGCAGGAGCTTGGGCTGGAGGCCTCCCGAGGTCCCCATCCGCCTTCAAGTAGATGTTCCTAAGTAAATTGTTTCCCCCTGACTGCAAGCTGCCACGTAGGTTTTCAGTGCGCTTTTGCGCTCAGTGCGAGCCTCAGCTGATGCAGACGATTGCTTTCGGTTCAGATCTCCCAGCCGGGAGGCAAAGGTGGCGTAACCGCAGCAAGGAGAATCCAGGGGTTCACTGCTACAACGGAGACTATTTCAAATGAATTAATTTTGTACCCTGTTGCTAAATTACTCTAAGTAAAGGCAGGCGTCCCACTGTTTTCGATGCAACAGACTTCCTGTATTCATTTACCGGACCAAGTTTATGCAAAAATAGAAAAGAAAGTTGAGGTACCAGAGATTCTGTTTCGGGCCCTCTGTACTTGCTGCAGTGAAAAGGTGCTGTCCTGGTCTAATACTGACGAGTAACTGTGCTACAAAGGGACACACTCGTAGTTTCCTTCGGACATACTTCGATAACTGCACGGAGGACAAGCTCAGCAAGAGTTTCGTACGCTCTCCTTGTTTGGCAGGAGAAAATTGTTGAGAAACAGACTGTGCAGTGATGGAAGTATGCAATTTCTGTTAGCCTCTTTAAAGAATCCCCTCTGTTTGGTAACGGCGGTGTTGGAAAAGATCTGATTCGAGGAACTGTTTTCTCCAGTGCTGAAGAGCACGAACGAAATGGTGCGCGAACCAGATAAACCTTGAGAGTGAGTGAAGCCTGGATGCTCAGGGTCACATTCTATCATCAAAGCACTGCACTTGTGTCAGAAAGCCAAGCTTTCTTGTTATCTAATGATGAACTAAAATATTAGCATACGGTCTGAGAAACCTCAGAGGTTCGAAGCTGTATCGAGGAGGGTTCAGGCCTGACACTAGGAAACATTGCCGACAAACCGCAGTACGTGTACGTGTGAGATGTGAATGTTTCCCACCTGCCTGCGACAGAATAGCATCTGTTGCCAGAAATATTTTCTGTGGCTGGTGCTGGGCAAGAAGTCTTTGATGTTCTTGCACGCGTATTTCACCACCGCCATCCACGACTGTCATTTGAAGGTGCCGCGTTGCTTTGCCGTCTGCCTAGGCAGTGTCTTCGGATCCTTCACAGCATGGCAGTCACGCAGTGCGGGCACGCACACGACATCCGTTTGCGTATAGGTTTGTCTTCATTTAATGAGGGCTGTTTCACATACAGCATCTGTTGGCAGCCAGAGCGGACGCTGGCAGGGAAAGGAGTTGTGACTGTCAGGCACGCGGCTGTTGCCCGTCGATTGCCAGGAGCAGCACCAGAGAAAGGCCTCGCAGCTCAGGAGCGATGCGGAAGTACCACAGGCAGGGCTACGGTGTCACGAGCAGCAAAGGGGACTTCTGTGCAATAGCACTCTCGCCTGCAAGTGCGAGGGCTCCTGTGGTTATCCCAATTCATTTATCCGTGGCTTTCTTTGAAGATATCCTTTATTGCATTTTTGCAGGTGAGTTTACACCAGAAATGCAGCTAAGAATACGGCAAGAAATAGAAAAGGAAAAGAAGGTTGAGCTGTGGAAGGAACATTTTTTTGAGAGCTACTATGGCCAGAGGTAAGACTTTCCGCTGTCTTTTCTAATCCCGCATCGCCTGTCCAGACGTACCTGTTGCTGCATTTGTAGCATGCTGTCCATCAATAGACATTACTTTTTGTTAGTCCTGAAACCTGAAAAAGCTTTCTAGCTTCATCCAGCTGCCGCAGAAGTGAGAACGTGCCTGAGTGATCTAGGTCAGAAGCGATGTGCTTCCCATCACGATTTCTAATGCTTTAACCAGTGTAGTACTGTTTTCCTTAGGCGAGGACGTCCTTTAGACTTTACACCTTAACTTTTCCCACTCCTTACTCCTTGAAGACGCTCCCCTCCTACGGTTCCTCTAGCGTCGGGATTCTGGAGAGCCACGGGTACGTGGAGGTTGAGCGTACTCTGCGTTGCAGTAAGTCTTGTGTGTTCTGATCTTCAGTCAGACACGTACGTGGTTAAACTCCCAAGGCTGCAGGAGTCAGGTGTGTGAGACGTCTTTATTTAGAGCGTGGTGTGTCAAGAATCCTCTCTCAGTTTTCGTAAGGATAGTATGCTTTTTGCAAGAATGTTTTACAAAATAAAAATTCTGGTTTTATTGACAGTTCTGGACTAAGTCCTGAAGAGTCCAAGAGACTGACAGCAAACACCAGCCCTGCCGAGACAGAGGCTGCAAATCCAGCAGCTGAGCAGCCAAAACGCACGCCAGCCTCTCCGGCAGCACTCAAAGAGGAGAGTGCTTCTCCGTCAGAGTCTAAAGCACAAGCAGTCCAGGAAGCACCAGCGATGAAAAAGGGAGGAGAGGAAAGAAGAGAGGACGTGCAGCCAAGACCAGCCAAACCCGCAGAGGTCTCGGTGTCCCCAGATGGGAGCACAGGGAAACGTAGCGACCGTTCTGTCCCTGTGAAAGAGGGAGTCCAGCGAGAATCCGTTCAAGAGAAACCACAAACTGCCGCTAGTCAAAAGCCAGAAGAAGAGAGAAAGCCCACTGCATCCAAGGAAGCGCTAGGGAAAGAGACCGCCAGTACGTCAGTTTTGGCCCCGAGTAAACCAAAGAGCCCCGAAGCAGGTGAAGTAGTAGCGAACGTGAAAACTCCAGTGGCGACTCCAGAAGCACCAGAAAAGAAGTCCCCTGTAAATGAAGAAATGGAAGTCAGCGTTGAAGCCCAGAAGAGGAAGTCAGAGAGTCGCGAAGAAGCTCTGACCACCCCTGAAAAAAAGCCACGCGTCATAGAGAACTGTCAGCACCACCAGGCATTTCGGACCCAGCCCCAGTCCTTTCCTGCAGCAGGGACGCCGGTGCCACGGGTACCCCCACTCAAGGTAAAGAGAAACAAAGACAGATCCACTGCGTGGCCTTACGTGGGTCTGTTCAGCTGGTGGCTCCCACAGAAACGCTTGGTCAGTCCTCGCTGTGTATGTAAATGATGTTACCTGCTTATTTTAGTGACGGAAGTCACTAAAAATGTAAAAGCTCAGCTGTTTGCTAAAGGGAATCCACTGGCTGGCTCATCAGCTGAACTGCCGTTAAGTGTCTCTCGTACACGTGCCTCTGTTAAAAGATCTCTTGGGCAGAAGCTCGAACAATTGTGCAAAAGCCCAAGACCGCGTATAACAGGGAGTAGTGTAGTTCACGGTGGAAACCGGGGAGGGCTGCGGAGGAGCTGCGAGTCTGTAGTAACAAAGGACGTTGTAGCCCAGGAGTGCGCAGAGCTTTGCAGGGCCGTGAGTGTCCCCAGCAGTACAGTGACGGGTCCAGAGAACTCTAGCTGCATCTTCCTCTATCGCATGGAGTCCAGAAACTGAAGCACTTACCAGTGTATAAAAAAAACCATCTAGAAATAATGCAGTTACCATCTATACGAGCTGAATGCGGTGTAGTGCCAGACTAGGGAGCAGGGAAAGACTGTTTTAGGGAGCATCTCAATTCCAAAAGCCCCTTAGCTGCTGAGTGTTAGCGAGAACCTACGCAGGAAAGGGGCGATAGATAAACGGCCACTAGGACAGGGCAGGTGGAAAGGAAGCCTGACAGAAACGTTGCCGGCTTTGGCCTGGAGCACGCCGTTCTCTTGCATTTGAGGTCCAGGCCGTAGGACCACACGCCTACTGCTGACCTGCCAGGAAGCACCCTGTCGGTAAGTAATGAACACTCTCGAGTCAGACGTTAGATGTTCCGACAGAAAATGGTTACAGGATTGCACGTGTGCAGGTAACACGGCTTCTTTGTCCAGTGGTGTTACGCTCAACAGGAGGCAGGGAATGGGTGAACCAGCACAGAGAAGTTTTTACAGTCACTTGTGACTGTGTGAATAGAAAAGTTTGGTTTCTGTAGAACAGGGCCTGTGTTTTTTCTACCAGAATTTGCTCTGGTTGAAGTTCCAGCTCCCTGGTTTGGGGCCTTTAGCAGAAGTTGTAAATGGAAAACTGCTTGATTACTGTATTTCCTAATGTATGTCCCAAGAATTCTCCTCTCCTATTAAGACTCTTTCATCCTAGGAGGGATACAGACCCAAAATTGTAAAAACGGTTCATCGTTCACACTGCGTAAGTGTAGCACGAAGGGAGGAAAGCGTTGACAAAGTGTGTTAGTGACAGAAAACAGGGGAAACGGTCGGTGAAAGAGACTTGCAGTATCCTGCGGGAAGAACGGCTGACCTTGCAGTATAATAAACGCGGGGTTTAATTTAATAACGGAGTGAAGTTAGGGCAACTGAAATAGTTCCCCCCATAAGGTAGAAGACAAGTCATTCCTCAAAAAAAGAAAGAAGTGTTGATCAGGCTCCGAAGATGAGTGGGAGGCAGCGAGGTATGGCAGATACACGAGAACAAGTGTAACCTTCAAATATACTCGCCTAAATCTTCGCAGGGGAGGCAGAAGAATGCTAACATTAGTGCTCTGGTCTCATCGCGTACGTTCTAGAAGGAACAAACTTACAGGAAGTGAGCGAGAATGATGAGGGGAGTGGTGGAGAACCTCATTTAGAAGAAAGGGCTAAAATATTGGCGGTTTAGCCGCAGAGAGGCCGTAGAGGGATTCTTACGGCTTTGTCGAAAGACGCTGAGGAGACAGGTGTAAATACACGGGGGTAGGACAGCAATGCAAAATCTGGCAGAATGTTGACACAAGCCTTTAAAAGGAGATAAATTAGACATGAATGAAGTGTGAAACTTCGAGTAAGGGTGATAGGTGTTGAGTTCTGGAAGAACCTTACTGTTCTTTCTGAGGGAGCTTTTGAGTACTGGTGTACGATGGGCCAGCCTGCAACGCAAGGGGTGAGCTTCCAGTCCGAGTCACCAAGATTGTAACAGACTTGAAATAGGTGTCACACGCGTCTTTCAGTATTTACCTCAAGTGAGGGAGATGAGGGATTTCTCCAAAACGACAGCTGTTCCTCTAAGACTAAACGGTAAACACTGAAATTCTTAGCTGTGCGTGTTAGACGTTCCCTGTGTCTCAGCTGTGCTTTTTTCCTCCTCTGTTTCAGATTCCTGTTTCCCGAATCTCCCCGATGCCATTTCCTGCGGGCCAGGTCTCTCCCAGGGCACGTTTCCCAATCTCATTCACCAGTCCAGGAAGAACAGGGGCCAGAACTTTGGCAGACATCAAGGCAAAAGCCCANGACTAAACGGTAAACACTGAAATTCTTAGCTGTGCGTGTTAGACGTTCCCTGTGTCTCAGCTGTGCTTTTTTCCTCCTCTGTTTCAGATTCCTGTTTCCCGAATCTCCCCGATGCCATTTCCTGCGGGCCAGGTCTCTCCCAGGGCACGTTTCCCAATCTCATTCACCAGTCCAGGAAGAACAGGGGCCAGAACTTTGGCAGACATCAAGGCAAAAG
>VZSC01007228.1:0-11980 GCA_013398225.1 Steatornis caripensis
ACTCCATCACCCCATTATTTGTGCTGCAGAGACGCTCAACAGCACCGCGCTCGCAATAGCTCTGCTGTTATGGATTTGTCCGTCTTACCAAGAATTAGGGAGCCCAGGCAAGAGGTTTACTGACAGAACAACAAACCCAGGACTGGCTGAGCCAAATGCCTGCCACAAGATTCCTTAAATCATGGGGCTTTTCTGAGGCTTTACATGCCGGTCACACGCCAGCCGTCTCCGCTCCTCATTTCATTCCCAAGCAGAGAAGCTGTGCCTGCGTCTCCTGGGCTCTCCGCTGTACTGGTGAGCACCGGTGCTCAGCCCCTGCCGCTGCTGGGAGGGGGGTCACTCCTCCAGGGAGCCCGGGTGGCTGCTGGAGTGGTGCATGGCTGCCACAGAGATGCCTTCAGCTACAACAAGTGTTTCCTTAATGCACTGTGGTTTTTTGCAAATAGACAATACCTCTGGGCAGGAGGAGCCCCTGGGAAGGGACTCACCTGGGGGAGAGCCCGAGCAGGAAGGAGTCACCCCTTAACGGGCTCGCACGCAGTGCCAGCACGGAGCCCAGCACCCTCCGCCACTGCAGGTACCAGCCCGCCGAGCCACGCGGCTATTAGAGTTGCTTTCAGCTTGGCAACAAAGAAGGTAGAACACCTCCCTAAGGAGATGTCATGAAATCCCTGGATGATAATTACCGTTTTGTTTTAGAATACCAGGACAAGGTTTATTTCTTATTCCATTCCAGCAGCAAAGACCGCGCGTGTGCCTTCCACATGCCGAGCTGGCGTGGGCCCGTTGCACCAATTACACCCCACTCGGAACGTGTTCTGTACCAAGAAGTTTGGGTGGTATCAACATCATCGCTTCAGACGCCCCGCGACACAGACCACCTTTGGTGGGTAGAGAAAAAAAGATACCGTCAGTCCAGAAGACTCTTGCCTCAAAAGAAAATTCTGTATATTTTCACTGTTTCCATCCTCAGACCGAGTCCTGAAGGCACGGGTGAGCCATTCGCCAAGGGCTCGAAGGCCAACAAAACCCGGTGCTCTCAGGCAGCGGGTGCCACGGCCGAGCTGTGCATTAAGAATTCTTTGCCTCCGTTTGCCAGGCATTCAAAGGCAAGGAGAGCTGTCAAAAGCTTCCCAGCTCTGCACTGTCATTATCTACAAGGAGACACGGAGGAGAGAGAAAACCTTTTTGGTTTCTTTGAAGCTTATTTATTCCAAGGGAAATGTTATCAGAAAGGACAAATTTTTGAGCCAGCCACAGCGGCTCCTTCCCTTCACTTTCACCCCCCACACCAAGCTCTTCTCTGGACAAGATTCAGAGCAAGATCTTAAACCCCGACGTGCCGCAGCCCAAGCGACGGGCAGTCCCTGCCTCAAATTCAAACTGTTCCGAGTTTTGTGTGCTCCAAAGAGAAAGCGACATTAACACCCCAGTGCTCAGGGTCACCGGGGTGGGAGAGCCACGCTGTGAGCACAGGGCAGCTTCCCATTACGTTCCCATCAAAGTTTTTATTCTCTCAGTACAGACTGGAAACCAGACTGAGAAGTTGAAGCATTTCCATTGAAGCATTTCCATGTATATGCGCTGTACGTACACCGAATAAAACGCACGGGAGGCAGCCACGGGGCAACCCTTGCTTCAAAGGGCAGGAATCGCGTTTGGGACCCAGCCTCGGAGGAGTACGGGTGCACCCCACGGGCCAGGGCATGGGTTCAGCACATTTAGCAGGGGGACCAAAAAACCAGCTGTTAGCCAGAAGGATACAACAGCACATCACCTGACTTCTGGCTGTTGCACCGATTGCGTTGCATGAGCTGCATCATAAACTGAGATAAGCAGAGAGCTGTGAGAGTGCAAGCGCTTCCCACCTCGGCCAGGACCCCACTGGGAGGCCCTGACCACCCGTCATCCACTGCAGGACACACAACACGTCCTCTCTGCAGCATTCCCATCGCTCCCGCTTCTTCAATCTCACCCCAAAGTCATCTTCTCGAACCGCAGTGCTTTACAGCGGCTGCTTTCAAAGACACCAGTTAGGTCTTTCCTTCACCATGAGACACATCATCCCAAGCACGCGCAGCGAGGAATTACCCCGGGGGCAACAGGGGCCGCGTGGGCTGGGACAGCTGCAGGCAAGGCTGCCGAGGCCAGGGTCACGGGGACGGGGGACAAGCAGAAGGAAAACAAAGAGGCTGTTTAACCTGCAAGCATGCAACAGTAGTGAGACGGATGGGCACGCTCTGCCCACGCGTTAGTCGCCGGAGCTACAACACNTACCCCGGGGGCAACGGGGGCCGCGTGGGCTGGGACAGCTGCAGGCAAGGCTGCCGAGGCCAGGGTCACGGGGACGGGGGACAAGCAGAAGGAAAACAAAGAGGCTGTTTAACCTGCAAGCATGCAACAGTAGTGAGACGGATGGGCACGCTCTGCCCACGCGTTAGTCGCCGGAGCTACAACACGTAACCAATGAGCTATTTATTTAACCTGAATCACTCCATTTGTGAGTTATGCTGCATTTTGAGCATACGGGGTTATATTCTCAGAAGGGTGAAAGCGTTAGCAGTTGCACCGCTTCTGACGCGCCTCACAGGTGACAGCCGCTGCAGCGCAGCCACGCGCACCGCGGGTCCGTGGCTCGGCCCCGTTGGCTCCCCCGCACAAGCCTCCCGTCTTCCAGCGGAGCTCGGTTTGCATCCTCTAAGTGCTAGCAGCAAGGGGCATTTGCGCAGCCGATCGTCAGGCACTGCCGAGGCAGCATCTCTGCTCTCAGATGTTTGTTCTGTGCTCAAGGCGAGCTGCTTGCCAAGGCAGCCCCGTGGCACCTCTTAACCAGAGGGAGCCAGAGTCGAGAGGATCAACCGCAGCCAGAGAATCCCTGCCAAACTGCTGAAGGTACTTGAGCCAGAAGATGCTCAGGTGCCAGAAGGAAGAGGTTTTTCTCCACTTTTGTCTCTCTCCAAAGCGGAAAGGGGGGAAAATCAAGGCAGAGAGTTTTGCTACCCTACCGCTAAGCCTGAGGCAGGTGGGACCGCTCAGAGCTTCAGTCTCATCGTGCGCTGTCGGGCATCTCTGCGTCCTGATGGTGCCGAAGGAAGAGCGCAGCACACGCTGAGCAAGGAAAAGCTTCAAGGTAAAGGACAGGTGCTGAAAAGCGGGAAAGCACATACTGGCCATGATACCCACTCAGCTGCACATCCCTGTCTCCCCATCCTCTCTCTCCGCTACCCGGTTATTCACTAAGCTTGTGGGGACTGAACGTTTGTCCCCCTCTGTATCTCTCCCAAGTCAGGTCAAACACGGTCAGTGGATTCAAGGGTTACTAGAGATAGAGGAGGAAACAAGAGAAACTGCATAAGCCTCACTTGTTTTAGAAAGCCCTTTAAAAACTGTGGTGCCACATACACCACCACAACTCTGCCATCACCACGTCCTTGACTACTGCGAACTACTATCAAATGCCGCAAAACCCAGGCCGGGATCCCGCGGAGCAGCAGCACACAGCTCACGGCACAATCCTGGAATTCACTTTGGAAATTCCTACGAGGTTTTGGGTTCTAGGAGAAACAGACTGGATACGCGTACGAACAACCCAGCTGTTTCCGAACTGCAGGTTGATTATATCCAATATATTCCAGGTTATAATACACCAGCTAGTCAAACTGACTACGGGAACTGTCATCGCTTCAGATGTTGGCACAGGTCGAGTAAGGTGCTGTGGGCACCCCACTGGGGCTGCTGACCATAGAATCATAGAACCATAGAATGGTAGGGGTTGGAAGGGACCTCTAGAGATCATCTAGTCCAACCCCCCTGCTAAAGCAGGTTAGCCTAGAGCAGGNCCAGGATGCCATTGGCCTTCCTGGCCGCAAGGGCACACTGCTGGCTCATGGTGAGCCTGGTGTCCACCATATTGACCATGCTTTGATGGAATAGTTTTCCTTAAGACCACCCATGCCTGTAAAACTGAAACCAGCTGCAGCAATACATCTATCCTGGACAAATAGGAAAAAAAAAGTAAAAGAAAAACACGGACAATTCTCGCTGCGTTCTGAAATGCAAAAACATGCATTTTACCCTTTGTTTCAATTAATTTCATTTCAAATTTTATATCATGCTGAATTATTAACTCTGTTCCACTTATATATGTTTAATGTATCATAATATGTTTTCAAGTAATTGAAATAAAATATTTTATTGTATTAAAACTTCTGAATTATAGGAAGGCAATAATTCGGTCTTACTGAAATAATAAAAAAAGTTGTAAATAATTCACATACTTTTCTTTCGTAATTTTCTTTCTTCATGTAATTTTATCTTTTCATTCCAATTCTAGGCGAGCAAAAGCCTTGAAATGACAGAAATTCCCACCAAAAGAAAATTTCATGGTCGGACTGGTTCCGGTTCTTGACAGAAAATTCATCTTGTGCTGATTTATAAGGCAGGAAAAAAGGAGAAATCGGACACAGGAGGTATTCGAAAGACACATAGCTGTGGTGCTTAGGGACGTGGCTTAGTGGTGGACTTGGCAGCGTTAGGTTTATGGTTGGACTCGATGATCTCAAAGGTCTTTTCCAACCAAAATGATTCTATGATTTGCATTTACGAGGCCTTTTGGGTGCTCAGTGCAGTTCCAAAGCACGCGTTTGTTCAGTGATTTAACACCGCTATGGAGCGGGGGGTGTTGTCAGACCCCTGCCGCAGGACAGGACACAAAAAGCACCCCTTTTTGCCAGATTTTTTTCACTGCAATAGCCTCTATCAAATCATTGGCTGCTCCCAAAGACTGAAGAGCGCCCTTAAATACAGAAAATCTACAAAGGATCAGGAGTAGAAAACAGAGCTAAGGTGCAAACCAACTTTATCCCTAAGCCACGGATAAAGGAACTCATCAGGGATTCATCAGAAATTAACTGGACTGTATGAAAACTACCTCAACGGCACAAACAGAGCCCCAGCACTGCCTCACGCCCGCTGGCGGTGGGCTCAGCGTCAGCAGCCGGGGTGGGATGGGAAACGCGGCCCTCGCGTAAACCCAGCCCAGCAAATGGCAGGACCTCTCCTGAACGCTCACCGTCTTCCTGACACTGCGGCACCCACGAAATCAAGTCCTGGTGTTGAACACCTGAACATCGCTTGGGGTTCTTGTCCAATACTCATTTGCCTCAATGCTTGAACGCACGTGTTTTATGAGTGAGCTTGGAGAAGCGCTACATACTCGCACACTTACGTACTTTCCTTTGGCATAAGGAGCTCCACTTTTCGCTCGCTCAGCCTTGTCTGCCCCGACAAAAGATTTTACAGCTAAAATGCCTTTTACTCAAGCTTTTGCATTAGTCGTTATCGAGGACCTTCTCACATGAAGTGGGTTTGTTTATTTTGATGTTAAAAACCCTACACTTTGCAGTGGGGGAACAATTTCTGCAGCACGAGTCAAAGCAGGAGCCTCTGGATTGTGCTTTTCTTACAAAAAAAAAAATTTAGAATTAACGATGAAGCATCATTCAGGCAATTTTTGCTATGTTCATTAACGGGACAAGCCCCAACCCAGTGGTGCAAGGTAGCAAAGGGAAACACAGGGGAGTAGGGGCAGAGAATAGAGGAAAAAAAAGAAGTGGTTCCAGCACAGGGAAGATGCAAAGGAGAGTTCAGTATTCCTTCTGCAGCTCACCCGTTGTCGCACAGCTATAGGGTTCCCTGCTGCGGACACCACCTGCATCAAGGTTTGATGGGTGACGATTCACCTTGCAAAGCCCAGCTATGGAAAGCAGTGTTGTACACTTACGTGCCTTTCTCCCGTTCTCAGAATTATAGTGAATGTCCAGGAAAAAAAAAAAAAAGAGACATAAAGAGGCTAGAAAGGTTTATACAAAATAAATTGCCTTCACTGCAGGGTTTTATGTTATATTATCTAGGAATTAGAAATAAAACCGAGAGGTTCCTTTTGTCTCGGCCTGTTACACATTGCAGGGGAATCGATCCTCTCAAGGAACAAGTCAATAAAGCCCCAGCTTCGCCAGGACTGGGACAAACGAGATCCCATCCTAGCAGGTCCCATGGAAAAAGCTGCAGACAGCTGTCGCCTCCTCTCTTCCTGAGCCATTTTAGATTTTTCCTTTTTTTTTATTTTTTTTCAAAGCTTGCTGTGTAATAATGCCGTGTATAAATAATGCCGTGTAATAATGCCGTGTATAAATACCAGACTGCAAAGATCATTAAAGCAAATCAAAAGCATTGATTAGCCCATAAAAATCTATTCAGTGTCTCTAATATTCTGATACATGGGAAGAGCAACCTCGGTCAGCAAGCGGATGCCGACACTCAGCAGCAGCGTTGGGGTTTCAGCTTCTCCACCCTAGAGGTTTGCTTCCACCGTTTGTGTTATCGGTGCAATTTCTGACACGGTTGTCCTCCGCAAAGGGAGGTGCACCTGTCAACGGCAGTCATATTTCTGCCACAGGCTTCCAAAAAGGCCCTACACAGCCACATCCAGCACCGCAGTCCCGTTTTGTGACCCCACCAGCGCAGCCTGGCACCGCCGCGGGGTCTTGGCCCAGCCCTCCTGGGGCGTTTATGGGGCAGGCAGTGGTTACGGACACACAGCTCGCTCCAGCATTTCCAAATCGTTTGGGTACAGAAGCAAAGTTCTCACGACAAAGCATCGCTTTAGCAAAAATCTTTGTCAGCTGGAGAAAAAAGCAGCTGCTTTTCATGTTCTCCACAACAGGCAGCCAAGGGGCTCCGCGTTCCTAAATGGCTACTCCTGCTTAACCAACTGAGACCACATATGTTCAGCTTCTGCTTCTCGTAGAAGCGCTTCATGCTTATCTACCATGTCTGATACGTACATTTACAATATTTCCTAATTAAATTCTATTTACTTAAGTTTAGCTACAAAAACATAATTACGTTTTTGCTTTAACTGGATGCATTTACCATGCCAGCATGGCATGACACACGCAAGGAAGAGAGACGGGGGAACGGGTGAGGAATAACTCACGTACGCCCGTATTTTGCAAATCATCACCTACATCCGCAAAGCCTGCTAATATTAACAGATGGCACCGCGTTCCTGCTGAAAGACAGACACCAAATCCTGAGCCGGAGAGCATGTTTGCGGTCTGACTTCCCATTTCACAGCAGAGCAATCTTTAGAGCCCAGCAAACTACTTGCTGCGCTCATATATTCTCCAGACGAAGAACAGGGTCAAGTTGTCTACCATCTTTTAAAACAGATGCACTAGCAAGGAGGATAAAATGAGAGTCTTCCGGGAAAGACTCCACGCTTTACCTTGCGGAAGATCGGACAATTTAAGCCATGTTGCCTATGGTAATAAAAGCAATTCCGTAAGTTGCTGTTTAGTATAAGAAGCGTCTGGTACAGCAAGTAAATTCAGCAATTAATACTAGCCATAACCTTACTGCAACAATTTTTCTTGAAGAATTTCTTTTAAGAATCACAGCTTGTACTGAAAGCACATTTACATTTTATTACTTCTAAATGCTTAACTACCATAACTAATGCTTGATTAATAAATAGCTATCTACTGCTGCTACTTTAAACCTCACGATTTATATGCAATCCTCTCTTGCCATTGAGTATCGCTCCTTCTTAAGCAGTAACACATACAAAGAAAAGGATCAAAATAAGGAAAACAGATTTAATTCACCGTCTCTCATAAGCCACAGTTTATTGTTCCAGCCAAGCTCATTAAATGCCGGGTAAAGCTATAAAGTTTATAGGTCTTATTTAAAAGTGAAACTGGGGTGGGGGAGAAATCTTAGTATATTCATTTGGCCAGTCTGCCTAATTGCAAATCTCTGCTGGATGCGTCCATTTTGGAGAATTCTTCAAGGCAGCAGAAAATTCTTAACGCTGTTTGGGTATCCTGATCCTGGCCCACCCTTAGCCCCTAAAAAAATCAACGCCCAAATGGCAGGGGGCATGCGGGGTGGGGGGGTTGGGCTCATTTTTTTGTTGTTGTTGGGCTTTGGGTTTTGTTTGGTTTGGGATTTTTTGGGGGGTTGTGGGGTTTTGGGTTACTGTGGTTTTTTTTTTTTCCTTTTTAATCAAAAAAAGGGAAAAATAATGTCTGAGCGTTTATTTACTTATTGAAGATACCAGTAACTCACAGAGTTCGTAGCTATTGAAGCATGAAGGCTTTTGGAGTAATCTGAATTAAAATGAAACACT
Organism: Steatornis caripensis; assembly: GCA_013398225.1. Classification (NCBI taxonomy): domain Eukaryota; kingdom Metazoa; phylum Chordata; class Aves; order Caprimulgiformes; family Steatornithidae; genus Steatornis; species Steatornis caripensis. Next base: position 8,192 of record VZSC01007228.1, read on the forward strand.
GTGGATAATATTTGTTTGCTTCTAGACCTTTACAACTGAGCCCTCAGAGGAAAAAATAATAAAAAAAAAGAAACATTGCAAAAGAAAATACGAATTGGACTTCAAAGCTGTTAAAAACAGACTCTGGCCAGAGGCCTTACCTGGGGTGGCTGCTTTTTCAAATGCAAATATCCAAGACATTTAAGTACGGATGAAGCAGACCTCAAGTGCTTTCAGTTGCTTCAAACATTCTCTTCCTAAATCCCATTTCCTAAGTGCTTGTGCCTTTCAGGTGAGAGCTGATTTAGCAGCTCCAGTTTGCTTTTCTTGGAGATAAGCGATGCTCAGGCTCTTCACCTTCACACTCAGGGTGGGCCACAAAGCCCAGGAAAGCAAATCACCTTCCCTGGCCCTGATCCCGCACGCTGTACCAGATGTCAAGTTAATAAATACGGCTTCCAATTAAAATCACGTCAACGGAGCTACATTGCTGGGACTGATAATGCAAAAGTAGAAACCCAGTAAGAGGCAGAATAAGAAATCTTCCAATTTGGCTGTTTTCAAAGGAAAATAGCGCAGTCAATGGAAACCTCAAGGCGCAGCCAAAAGGAGGAAAGCAGAACTGACAGCTAAGGATCAACTCTTCTTCTGTTTTTCCAAGATATCAGCAAAGGTTACAACCTGCTGCATGGCAGCTGCGGACACAGCTGTCATTTCAGATTTGATTTCGTAATATCTGCTTTTGAATTAAGCAGACTTCAAAACTGATTAGGAACGGGCTTTTCTTCTGCAAAAGCTTACAACAAGGAATGCTTTCTCACAAGTCATACAGCCTTATGACACTTTGGCTAGCTGTAAAGACACACCCCAAAAAATCCTGCCCCATAATCACAGCCTTTTTATCTTGGCAGGTCCTACCCAAGTGCTCAGCAGTCTTAATTTTCCATTGCTACCAATAACGTTAACAACTAATACTCCGTAATTTTTCAGGACTCCTTTCAAGCCTTTCAGGAACTTACTTATATGAAATATTAACAGGAAAAATGTCGTGAAGTACTAACAAATTTGTCTCTCTCCAGCCTCTAACGGAGATGAAGAGCTGTACGGCAAGTTTTCAAGTTCTCTTCTGGTCCTGCGGGTCTTCGCGATGTCAGTTGGTAACAGCACCCCACAAGCCAGCAGCCCAATCGCACGGCCCCACTGCAAGCAGCAGGAGCGCCAGCACGGTCCTGCAGCCACCGCAAGTCACAGATATCCTCCACGCCAATATCCAGGGATATCCTAGCTTTGTGTTTAAGCAGTCAGCCGCTTCTCGAAGACGAGCAGTCAGGTTGATCAATGTATTTAGCTGCCTAAAAGATGCAGAAAAGCACCCGGGGAGAGCTGCTGAAATCCTTTAAGTGAGTAACTCCAATTTAACCTCTCATCTGCATGCGGAAGCCCCCCATGAATCCTGCGCATCCGGCAGCGGAACTCGTCCTAAACAGAACAAACCAGTCCATTTCTGCTTGTGCAAATTGTTACCTTTCTACCGCAGGACACCTTTTGTCAAGGTTAAGAAAGCGGCCAGTAGCTCCATATGCAGGCAATGCACCTCCAGTCATCAGCTTGCAATAATAGAGACCATCCATTTTCCATAGACAAGAGCGCAAAGCTAAGGTGTCTGCACATTTAATTGAGATTATGGTGGGAATTAATTATAAGATTAACAATCCCCTAAAGTGATATGACAGCGCCATAACCATAACTGCAGCACAGCTTTGATAGGACTATAAGGTCATAAAAATGTGCTACTGAAGTACATGTGAATGAAAAGAAAGCGACGTGTGACGCACCTGGAACAAGACGGTCATCAAGCACGTTTGTACGGACCAAAAATTTCTCTTAAGAGATATTGCAAAACGTACACAGAAAAAAAAAAAAGCAAAGTGAGATGAATCCCAGGCAGGCAGAACCAGGGAACAGGAAAGACTCATCAGGTGTGTGAAGAGCTAATCCCACAGGCGCAGAGATAGAAGCATGTAAGATTAAGAAGCCAAATTGCTCATTGTTTAGGTAGGTTGCCTGTTCTAATTCAGTTAGAGTTACTAGACTACAGAATTTGAGGGGATAAGAATTCGTTACAGTACTTCCGTGCACCCTGGCCGAGGATTCTTTGTCTAAAAGAACCGTATTTTAATCTATTTGCCAAATGTTTTCAATACAGTCCTTCCATACAACATTGTGTTGAGAATTTCAGACTGAAAGGAGGGTTTGGTGCATCAATTCTATTGTTCAGTTCTCCAGCTCTTACGCCTATACAGAAGAAACAACACGGCAAGGGAAGATAGCCCTTCCATATGAAGAGTTAATAAACTTTTAATAATAAAATGTTTCTCCAGGCATCAAATCCTGCCCCCACTGAGGACACTGAAGTTTTACCATTAACTTCAGTAGAACTGAGACATAGCCCCCAGCTATGTATTTCGTATAAATTACATTGCTATTAGACTTGACTCCCAACAGAAATTACATTCATACAAGCTCCGATCCAATACTTATGACCTCCAAAACACTTCCAAATACTTTCTTCTTCCTTCCACTCACATGCACAGAGTAGAGGGGTTTTTTCTGTGTAAGAACTATAGCAATTAAGACAAATTATGGAGATTAATTTTTCTTCTTTTAGGCTTACATCAGGAGTTGCATACAGCAGGTCTATTTCAAAAGCAAACTTGGCACCTCTAGACACAAGCCCTCATGCAGTAAGGCGCACGTACACGTGAGCCCAGCAGCCCCGTAGCTGCACTGGAGAGACCCGATTCAGCCTGGAAGCAGCCGAGCACAACATCAGCTGGCTTGATATCAAGTGGAGTTAGCTCCTGCTTCAAGAAAAGCACTAAAACGTGTGCTTTTTGAACAGAACTGAAGTGCGTAACAAGTCATGCTTCAGTTCTGCCTACGTGCCAGGAAGATCAGGTTTCTGCTCCCCAGCCCAGTGCCTTGGCTGCATCCTGCTCCCAGGCAGCGCGGGGAAGCCAGAGCTCCAGCAAACACCAGTTTTGAGGCCTCCTATAAGTCAGTGCAAACATCTGCATCATACAAAGCACACCAGTCCAGCCATGTTGAACGCAACAGCCAGGACTCGTTCAAGACAACAGCCATCTACACGGCCTTCAGCCTAAGCCACTGTCCAACACACCTTGACTTCAGCAGAAGAAACCTTCTCAGACACCTGGTAACTCTGTTGAAATCAACCGTGCACAGGCTTTGGGTAACCAAGGAGCATATGTAGCCTCTCCTGACTGAGCTTCAGAGCTGAAAGACATTTTCAAATATTTTATGTTGGATGGAATGATAGGTCTGTCCAACAGGAGAAGGCAAGAGTCATGACCAGGACCTGCCAGGATTGTCTCCCATCTCTCCAATGCTGCCTGGTGAAGTACCAACCCATCCAGCTCATGGTAGGGAGTAAGCAGTTTTGGGCAAGATATTTTTTAAATGTAAAAGTTTTCTTCAACAGTTGTTACTTGTAGATGAATCCTGGCCCCCTGGCAAGCTTCATTATCTTTTTGCCATAAAACAAAACCTCTGCTCTGTTGTCCTGAATTTTATCCAACTCATGCTAAGAAGCTTAGATCTGAAAAGATTGAAAGTCAGCTGCCCAGCAATGCACAATTCAGCTCTTTGATACAAAATTAAGTTTTATTTTGCATTTCTAAACCCCGATTTCCTCAACCTCCATTCTCCCAAAGTCAGCCAAGACCACGTTCCAGCTACTCACAATGTTGAATGGTTATTCATCAAGTAACCCAGGAAAAAAAAAAAAAA
>VZSC01007228.1:12187-25161 GCA_013398225.1 Steatornis caripensis
AAAAAAAAAAAAGAGAGCCAGGCAGTGTATCTATATTGCAGGATGCTGTCATTATCCAAAGTAGCTTTAAACAAGATACCGAGCGCTAAAAATGGTGAATTAATCTATGTCAGGCGCCCTGCTTTACCAGCTAGATGGGTCATTTAAAGCTGTTCCGGGTATCCTTGCACAACATCGCGGACAGCAAGAGAGACATTTTCACAATTCCTCCTGGAAAGCAGTACGCTCTAATTATTTGCTTTGTCTTCTGTTTAGGGCTTTACTCATTAAGTGGTGGAAAATCAAAAGGATATATGCAATAGTTATTCTGTCGTCTTCATTACTATTAAATCGCGTCTCTAGCTTATGTCAATGTGTAAGCAATTGTGCCAACGCGTAAGAATGTGCTTAACTAAAACTAAAGTTCACAAAAAAAAAGGCATTGATTGTTCAGATGCCTACTAGAGACACTGCGGTCTGCAGAGATTTTCCTGTTATGCGCAAGCAAAGGGGCATCTCATTTCTTCTGGTTTTTAGATAACCTGCGCCCCTCACCGAATTCCCTGCATTCTCACAGCTGACAGTCCCTTAGCGCTACGACTTCTGGGGGTTTTCTGTCACTCAACAAATTCACCTCTATTCTGTGTCACAGTCCAGCTTACGCTAGCATGCACCCATGCAAACCACAGATGGATCTAGATTATCAGAACAGCTTTTCCTCCATCCACTCTCCCTCTTGACTCTTGCAGTTGCAACGTTTCTATTCAAGCACTTGTGACCCGCAGACAAGGGGGACGTCTGCTTTGCCGTCACAACGCCCGGTGTACGCGCAGAGCAAACGAGAAAACAGATTGGCTCGGGAAGTTTCTTGCCTACGAAGCTCGAAAGACACCAGCTGGGGTAACCTGCAGACTCAAAAGCTGAATCCTTGTTTCCCCTCCTAAGGCCGCTTTGCTCTCTCATGCGGGACACACCTTTTCAGGCAATGTGCCCCTGGGGGCTGCGGTGATGGGTTAGCCAATTACACAGGGAGAAGAGGAATTTGATGAATGGATCATTTTTGGTGTGCTCTGCACTTTTGACTCATAAATTCCACAGAAAACAAGGTAAATGGAGCATAACTTATTAATGAACGGAGCCCTAAATATCAAATGATCTGCTGTGAATCATCAGCTGGAATTGTAGAGCCTTCCTATCACTCCAGTTATAGCACGCTGCTGCGGTTCAGCAACAGACAAACCCCGCAGCCCGGTGGTAAGTCTCAAAAGTTAATCTAGGAAATAACATCCTGCTTTATTTAAAGCACGATACAGCAAGGAGCTTGCCAGACCTTCAAAATGTGACCTCCAGAGAGGGTGATCTTGCAAGCCTCACCTTGCACTGCAAGCCTGAAAGCACCATTAAGCCCGTGATGAATCGTGAGCCTTGCAAGAGGCACACACACTCTAAATCTCACCAGGAAGGCTGGGGAAATTCAGACAGCTCCAAAGAGGGGCTCCAATGAAGCCGCCATACAGCGAGGTATGTTGAGAGCAAGAGCTTTTCATACTGCATCACTTCTACCCCTTCACTAATGAGTAAAACTGTACAATCCCAGGCCTGCGAGTCTACCAAGATCCAGATTAAGCCCGAAGCACCACATTGATTATTCTGAGAGAGCACCTCAGGGCAAGGTAAAGAACATGAAGGACCTCCGTTTTCCACCTAAGAGCTATGTTCTTTTAGGAGTTGAAAAAGCACGAAAGAAAGAATGAAGGAACAAGGAAAACCCACGCATCCGGGTACTTCTGCTCAGATTACCCCCATCAGCACGAGGATCACGCGTCCATAGATGAGTGTGAACGCACACATACCCACACACTGCTCACCAGTCACAATGAAACACCTGGTCTGGGCATTTTTCTCCTCACTGTTCTGGTTTGAACTACCTACCTTGTTTCCGTGCTGCTTCTTTCGCAAAGACAATCTGTTAGCATCTCCAGATCTCCCGGGGTTCTCTCTTCTGCCGTTTTCCAATTTTATTTCCTGCCTAAGGGTTCTCAAGCATTTGGCTACAACTCTGCCGCCCGGTACTGAGCTCCAGCTACTTGTGTGCTGTGGAAATATCTCTTTAAAGCAAGTTTTTTCTTTTACCTGTATTGGCAGAAGTAACGATAATAAAGAGTGCCCACTTGCATTCCGAACACCATTTCTGCTGTATATGCACGAGTATGTCATCTTTCAACTGTCATCCCCCTAAATGGGCTTGAAGTGAATTTCTCTTGCAAATGCATCTCTTCTTGCAGCACTATGCTGTCTGTATTCTCCTTTCTTTCCTACCCTTGTGCACATCATCTTGTTCAAACAAACTGTCTGCCAAAATTTCAACTAGCAGATAGCAATTAGAACATAAAAGCAAAATAAAATACAACTTTTTGATGCTATGCCGTAGAAAGGAAAGTCAATAGAAAGTTACTTTAGCTGAAATTGATATTTAAAATACAGTTCTGTAAGACCAGTTTTGCTGAAGGCTGAGACCACCCTCTTATCAACCACCCATCAGGCTTCGGCTGCACCTGCCAAGTAGAGCAAGTTTCTAGAGACCATTAAGCAAAGCAAAAATAACCAGACAGGTTATTGCAATCTGACTGAAAGAGCAACAAAAAATAAAATACTATTTTACTAAAAAAAAAACCTAAAATGTTAAAAAAAAATACTATTGAAGTCAACAGAAAGAGTAACTTCCTACCAGGAAGATGTGAACTCCTATCAAAGGGAGCTGGGACGCATCTTCTTAAGTCAACAGGGGAACACAGATACCCGAGCTAATCTATATTTCCCCCTTACTGATATAAAGGCGTTTTAGTAACCAATAATGAAAAATGCAAGAGACAGCCCAGCACGAGGAATTCAGAGATCAGCAGCAATTAACTCCGTCTAAAAGGGACCCTTTAGCGCCTGACAGCTATTTCTGTACAACACTGACTTAACGTAGATCTTCCTGGAGATACTGTCACCACTAAAAGGTAAAAGGTCCCACTCATTCTGTCATCTTCAAGTGAATTTTTCATCGGTGGCCTGCGGTAATACACGGTGTTTACTTAGCTAGCATATGACAGATAAGCAAGATTTGCTGCTAATTCCCAGTATTGATGTGCTAAAAGTGTCTTCTGCTGGAAACATAAGGGAGCAGCGTGAGGCTAAAGTTACCCATCTACTTGAGTAATGTGCACTGTTTACTTTGGTATCCCTTTCCGCAACTGTCCTTGCCTTCGGCAGCATCATCCTGACAGAAAGCAAAACAGCGTTAATGCACTGAATTGAACGGCGAGATTACATGGGCTGCCTCTCTGAGACAAAGTGTATTAACTACTGATAAATTCCACTTCTCTTCAAAATAAGAATTAAAAAGTCACTAGCCAATACCTGCAGAAAACAAATGACATCCCTAGAGCTATCCAGCACCCGTGCTTTGTCCGCAGACGCCACCACCGAGAGCCAAAGCCACAAGCAGGAAACTAGACGTCATGAGCAGTTCTTCTACTTACAGAGGGGAAGCAGAGACTCCGGGAGACAAAGTGCTCCCAACCCCAGCCAAGAAACCTCTTTTCACGTCCCCTGTTTCCCTCAAATCCATCCCTCTTCTCACACCTAAAGGAGAAATATACTCCTCCAGTGTAAAGGGGGAGACAGAATATCAAGAAGAAAAAACCTCAAATAAAACCAAACCCCCAAAACGCAACTGTCCTTATCGCAGGCGATCAATCGTCTTAAAGATCTCTTCGGAGGTGCTAAATTATCAGAGATGGCACCAGGGACAACTTACCGTCTCTCCTCATGTATATTTTGGTGATTTCAGGAGTGGCCAGCTATGCCAAGATACATCTTTCTGATCTGCTCCAAGGATTGCCTTCATTCTTCATTTGCCGGGTCGTGTCTAGAACGGACAAATGCAGATTTCCGCGGCGGCAGCAGCAGGTGCTACCTGGCTAGATCCGGGCTGGTGGGAGCACTCCTAACGTGGGAGCACGGCATTCCTCCCCACTTCGCTCCAACGTTGTCAAAGGCTTTGCACAGCACCACTCGACACCGCTGTGCTGGCGCAAATGCAACAAATAAACTTTGAAAATGCAAAATTATTTTTCTTTCCCTTTTTGTATTCAGAATAATGGCTTTTCAAAAAGCTGAATGGGAAACTGCATTAACATGTTTCCACGGGCAAAGCTTGAGAACACCGTAAATTGCCTTGCTTAATGGACTCGGGAATTCAGTTATCCATTCGGAAATTTCAGACCTTTAAATGAGACCGAATCAAATGGTTTAGTCCTCAGGAAGCGCGCACACACAGCTTCACAGCCCTGTGGGTATCATTATTTATGTCTGCTGAATTTGATGGAGCAAAAGCCTTTTGGAACGGACGAGCACCCGCATCCACCGCCCCGCTGGCAGAAAGGCACCACCAGCCCTCCTCACCCCGAGGGGCTCCGCAGACTCCCCACCCTCCAGGGCTCCATGCAATTTCAATCAGCACAGGAAAAGCCAGCAATCAAAGGGACCAGCGGGCATCCGCGTCTGGCTCTAAATGTGCCGTAATGACCAACGGCTTGAGTGTGTTTCTAAGATATTCAAAAGAAAATCAACTCATTAGACTGTTTTCCCCGCCAAGGGCAGTGGCTGCCCAGGAGGAGGTGGAGAAGGGACAGAGCTGTGCGCGCCACACCACCACCTCCCACGCCTGCGGAGCCACCGCCGAGCCGAGGGGCCTGGTGAGAGCAGCGGTTGTGCCGGGTTTGGGGGATGCACCCCTTGGCATTCACCATCTCTCAGCATGCTGTGAGCTGTTCTTGCCCATGAGGCGAAAGCCCAGGCAAGAGCGTGGACCCCAGGCCAGGCTGGTACAGGGGCACCAGCCCAGCCGCGGGGAGCATCCATCACTCCGGTGTGACGGGGCTTGCGCACACGAGTCAAGGGTGAAAAATTCAGCCTCCTGAGAGCAAAGCAGAGTCCAAAGGTGATGCTCGTCTTTCTATTGCAATTAACTCACCCCACTTATTTTTAATTTTTGTTTTAAAACACGTGAGTTAAAAGGCACAGCCATTCTGGATGGGGCCGGCTGCCAGGTCAGGCCGGGATTTTCTCAGCTCTGGGCACATTAGAAGGTGAGAGTATGAACTGGTGTCCGCAAGGTGCTGCTTCCCAGTCTTCCCAGTCCCCCGACTCACCGCTTTATACGCCGAGGCATAGAGGAGATTTAACATCACATACTACCTCCGTCGGGCAGCCAGCCGCACGCCAGCCCTGACTCTTAGCCCGTCAGATCCTGACTGTGACCGTGCAAATCAACACATCCGAGAGGCAGGTGGCCTGCCCGCAGCAGCGGGAGAGGGACTGCCCCCGTCCCAAACACCACCCGAGCCCTGCTGCCACCGGGGCTTTGGGAACACACAACAGCGCGGGAAAAGCAAGGACGTTTTGTTCTGCTCGCGTGAATCTTACAAAGGAAAGAGTATAAATAAAGAACAACAACACATAGGCGAACTAACATCCTTTGCAATTTATGTAAAGTATAAAATATGCCAGAAAGCACAGGTTCCGGGCTTGATTACTGCTGATTTACAGAAAAGTGCAAACACACACCGATGCCAATAACGAAGTGTACATATCCCCAGCTGGGACCTAAAGCAGAAATAAACCATACTGTAAATACTTCATTCTTTTCCCTCCTGTGTAACGTAACTACTCAGAAGGATTGCCCCCCACCCTTCAAAAACTGAAACGAGCAAGGAAAAAAAAAAAATCACCTCTAGGAATAGATCCTGAAAGCCAGATTCCAGCTGGGAGCTCAGGCACCTGTGGAGCAGTATTTATAAATGAAAGCACTGACACGACTTTAAATCCAGTGTCATCAGAAACTTAATTATGCAGCAGCAAGTCTCTAATTGGAAGTCAGAGAGCAATATATTGGCTTTGTCATGTGATTTGACACTCTCCAAACTACTTTCCCAGGGTTGTTTGTGTTATCTGTCTCGGGTTTGAACAGTGGTGTTTGTTTGCAGGCTGCGGTGGGATTAGCCCTATTTATCTTCATGGGCTTTGTTTCCTTGAACACAGACTCGATTCACACAGATTTGTCTCAGCACGCCAAGAAAAGCCTCAGCTTTGCTTCCCCCAGCCCAGAATCACATTTGCGCCGGCCCAAGCAGGGCACCTCGGGCACCCAAGCAGGGCACCTCCATCTTCAAGCTGGTGCATGTACGTCCCACCAACGAGATGAGCTCAGAAACACCGGTGTTGCCTCAAAACCTTTAAATGCTCCAACCTTCACGGCATGGGGTTCCTCTTGCCTATGCAGGCGCGGGCTGAAGAAGCATTGCCAGAGACTGGCAAGAGAAAAAAACAGGCTGAAAAGAAACGGGATGTTTAATACCTGCATTACAGGGCCTGTGGGGCTCGGGTTTTCCCCTCAATTACATTTTTGTGTGCCTGCACCCCACATTGCTTGTTTTCATTCTACTTTGTCAAACATGCTCTGCAGTAGCCTCTCCACTTGGCCTACCTTGGGGCTGCCAGATCCTGCCCCGAGAGATCCTATGGCACCTCCGCAAAACCGAGACTGGGAACGAGGAGAAATTGAGCTTTGCTTCGTTAGGATTTAACGTCCAGCTCCTGATTGCTTAAGTAACACACGTACACCCAGTCTGTCGTCATCAACGTGGTACCCTCCAAACTTAAATATGAAGGGTATCTCCTCCTCTGGTTTCTTACCCATTGCACCACACAGCAGCCCTTATCCTTACCCTTGTGCCTTCTTACAGTTGGGACTTTTAAAAAGACGCTTTCATAGCTATATATTGTGGGAAGCCATCTCTAAAAAAAGCTGGCCTGAAATTCACTGTTTGGACTTTTTTCTTTTTAAATATCAGAAATTAAACAGTGGGAATTTCAGTTGGGTGCTATTGCATAACAGTGCTCTAATGAAACCGGTCCTGTTGGGGTGAAAATAAATCGTGTGTCACTTCTGGTCCGCAGGAATGCACCCAGTGAGGAAGAGGTAGGTTGGAGGAGAGGCACGAGTGCGTAGTGAAAGGGAAATGTTTAGAGGGAAGGAAGTCTCTGTTTAGAGGAACACCTACCTATGATAAATCAATCTGAAGGTTTTAAGAGCAGTGTAGTTTCACACTGGAATATTATTTCCCGTAATTAAAATCAAATATTCCATTAGACTGTAAAATTTTATTAGCCATTTCAAACTTGAAAAAATAAAATAAATGCTTCTAGAGAAAAGCTCTGAAGAAATTACTTGAAGAACTAAAGGTGCGTCCTCAGTGTCCTTTGTTTTCCACATGGTCATGCTTTCATTTGGCTGAACTTCTGTAGATACAGTCAGGAAACCTCCCTCTCCTCCCTGGCATGCTCTCTCAGCTGCTGAACTGCTCTATCTTAAAATAGACACACCAGCTTGTGAGCAGTTATTTCACTTTCCAGATCTGATTATTTCTTTAAACTGAATGCGTACGATTTAAACGTCAGCCGTGTTCCCCTGACTTGCATTTGCTCAAGCCAGGTGCCCTGTTGGTGTCTCTGCCAAGTAGAATCAAATATTGCAGGTTCGGTCTCTCACATTTGGAAAGAACTTAATGCATCCTTCAGCTCTGCCTCAGTCACACCGTACGTCTCCGGGGCTTCACAATTAATTGAAAATAATGCTAATCGCTTATGTTGTGCTTGCATCTCATCCTCTAGTTGCTCAGCCTGATGCACCTCCTGCCTGGAAGGTGCTCCCCCTGTTCCGCTCCCGCTCGCCCTTCCCCTCCCGTCCCGCTCACCCTGCTGCAAAGCTGCTGTAGGATCTCTCCGATCGGGATCCGGCTGTGCTAGCTTAGCTCCCGCTATTCCCATAACAGCCGGAGGCTGGTATCTCAGCACCAAACTTTGAAACAGGAGATTACAGAACTGTAATTACTTGAGCTGGAAGCTTCCAGCCCAACTGATTTGTCCTGTCATTTAAAAATCTACTCGTTTCCAAACACAGTTGGGATGAGATATAAACACGCAGCCCTTTGGCACAGGTCCAGCCAACATCGACGGTGCCGTGCCGCACGTAGCATCGCAAGAGAGATTTTCCACGGCTAAAAAAAAAGCTAGCAAGGAAATTGATATTACATCTTAAACCAGGGGTTATGAAAAGCTGAGGCAATAAATCCACTCAACTTCAGATAGCCTGAAGAAACGTGACCTTTTCCCTATCGTTTATAACCCAGGAGACCAAAACGAGCACCCAATCCAATTACGCTATATTTTTATTTACCTAATGTACCAGCAGATGGCCTTTACATATTCCTGATTTCAGAGATCTGCTCAGGCAGAACTGGCAGCGCAACTCGCATCCCCCTCGCAGGGAAGGGTTTGATGACAGCCCCGCGTGAGCCTTCACTGGGCTATTGCCTTCCCAGGCCTCCGCTCATCAGACCCTTCCCTTGCAGCTAGATACATATATTTTCTTGTCTTCCTATTGGATTAACAGGCATTTAAGACAGGTATCATCTTTTTGAGCTATGATTGTACAGTATCTAACACAAGCAGAGTCTAACCCTTGGCTAGAGCTCCTAATCACCACGGTAATGAAAATATTTCGTTTTCAATTGTAAATTGAAGAGTCGGTTCTCAATTAACTGGGATAACCAAAGGATAAATACCTAAAGTATAGCAAAAACATGTTTAAAAAGGCATGTAATTTAAACTGAACACAATCTGCTTTTATAGCTTAAAGTATAAAACTAAATTACTGAATGAAGCCACGCTTCCTTCGTTGTGTCAGCTCTATTGACCGCATGCCTGTGAAAAGGCTCAAGCTCACAGATCCAACTGGAAACATTCCCTTTTGTTTCTTGTTTTCCTAATTCTTCAGGAACGTTTTGGGATCCCCTGCCTTGCTCCAAGAGGAGACAGTCACTATAGCCAAGGGTAGGTCAGAAACACCTCTTCTGCCAGCTGCAGCATCCCGGGCAGCTTAAACCACCCATAACGTCATAGCCTGCACGAACCAGCCGCTTAATCCTGGGCAGAAAATACTAAGTACCCATAAGGAAATGTGGCACGAACATGTGCTCGCAATTCACTGAAGTTATCTTAAGCTTCATTTTCTTAGCTGGGTGTAGAGCAGCAGTGCCTCTGGAGGCCAAGGATTCACATTTCCATTGTTTAGTGGCGGTTACAGTTGAACAAGTCACCAACTCCCTGCGGGCTTGGATCTCACTCGCGTGGTTGTGCCCGAATACCGCAACTCAGCACTGAATTATTCCCCATTCACATCAGTGCAGAAATCAGAATCTAGCCCTATTTCGTTCCAACTTAATCTCCTTAGTAAATACTCTCACAAAGCGCGTTTAAAAGAGGGAACACAACCTTAAATTCACAGACAGGTGACGGCACGTAGGAATATTGTGTCTTGCTCCTTGATGCACTGACTTCCTTCATCAGTCCTTGTGCACAGAAGAAGCCAAAGAGCTCATAAAACAAGCGGCCAGCAGACAGCCTGAGGAATTGGGAACGAGCAAAGCAACTGCAAAAGCATCACAGCCCAGGGAAACACGAGGAAGGGGAGCCAAGGCTTTGAAACGTGTTGGCTCGGGGCATTGGGTTTTCTCTCCCCATTTAGCTGGTGTCAGATAGAAACAGGTGGAATTCAGGGAAAGTTTATCCAAAACTAACACCTGGGCACGTTTTCTCTTGCACAGCAAACACCAGCCGTTCCAGCACACAGGGATGGAGCCCCTGGCTCCTGCTCCCACAAACACCTCGTCCTGGCCCCTGCTTGAGCCCGAGCCTTCCCCCACCACGTTTTACCCATCGACCGCACCGCAGTGCTCTTTTGCGGACGCCAGACTTCCAGGTTATTGCACGAAATGCCACAAAATACCAAAGCCTGAGCACTCCAACCCCAGCCCGTGGAGTTGCACCTGAGAAGGCAGGCTCCCTCCCCTTCAACGCAGAGCCCGTACGCTCGGATTAGAAGACGGCTCTCCTTTTTTTTACGAAACACAACAGCACAGACAGTCAGACACAGCCGCACACCAGCCTAACAGGCCATTTGGGCATCACTGCAATTTTCTGAAACACTGTCATTTTGTGGGAGGATAAGCAACTGCGCTTTGCTCCCACCTTTTCAGCTCCGCTGGCATTAGCGTCACCAGAAACTGAAAAGCTTCATTNACACAGCCGCACACCACCCTAACAGGCCATTTGGGCATCACTGCAATTTTCTGAAACACTGTCATTTTGTGGGAGGATAAGCAACTGCGCTTTGCTCCCACCTTTTCAGCTCCGCTGGCATTAGCGTCACCAGAAACTGAAAAGCTTCATTAGCCGCCGCCGCCGTTGGCAGCGCCGCGTTTCCTCGTGCGCCTCAAAGCCAACTCCTCAGCATGAGCCTGTGACTGGCTCTCAGCCTTTGACAGGAGGGCTCGTGGTAGCCTGCAACTGCTGGAACGCAGTGAATAGCAAGATGAAAATTTTGGATTATTTATCAAATATAAATCAGAACTTGGCTTTGCAAATGGGCAGAATCTGGGTTTGTAGCAAATTCCAAAGTGCTTCTGAAAATCCTTTTCCCATAGGAACAACAGATGAAATTAAAAATAATAGTTTAAGTCGGCTGCTTAAATAAACCCCAAAACATAAAAAACCAAAAACATACACAAGGGCCTTGAACTTCTAACTGACAAGAGGGAATAAGAAAGCAAGCTAAAAAAAAATATTAATCTTATTTAGTTGTTTATGCACGAGCATGAAGATGAATTAATGTCTTTTCAGGACCAGCTGACATTAGGAGTATAACTTCCAAGTTATTTCACCCTTACCATTCACATCAATTAACGCACATTGCTGTAGCAGATACAGAAAGGTTCACAAGGCAAGTAAGTCGTTGCCTGTATAGGAATGCAATATCCACCCTGACAGGACCTAGGAGTGTAGCTGAACTACAGCAGGGAGATGGGCTTCACCCCAACAGTACGAAATTACCCAATAACTCTTGCACACCATCCTATTTTCATAGCTGAAGCGTCACCTCCTGGGTATCAGCTTCCCGAGGCGGTGGGGTGAAGAAGTGCCCTCTCTGCGTTAAGTCTGTAAGTCTCCTTCCATCTTCTGAAGCAAACCTCAGAAGTCTTTAAGCAACATTTATTTATTGCAACAAAATCTGATCTGAGCAGAGCCACGAGGCATCAGAGGAGTTGGCTATCCTCATCTTTCAGTGCTTTGACAAGCTTCGTCTCATCTTCGCATGAAAGGATTCCTTACACATCCAGTGCCGTGTTCCAGACAGCTTTCCCCTACCCGAGGCAGCCCAAAGCAGGGGTTTAATCTTCTCTTATGTCTCGACAGACTGGACTGAAACAGGTAATTCCCTGGATGTCAGGCAACCTCCTTACAGATGTGCCAAGACCCTTCTCATCCCACAAGAGGTTTGGGTACCCGTTAACATCTCGAGACCGCTGCGAACACCCGTTGTGAGCACAGCCTGGCTGTCACAGCCACCGATGGAGGAACACACTCACCCTTAGACCTGGTTTGCAGAGCCTGGGCATCTCCAGGGGCTGCTCGGCTGCACTGCAGGGGATGAGCAAGTCAACATTCCCCCGCCCAACAGAAATAAAGTACCATTACAAGTAAAATACACAGAATTCAACAAATCCACATTTGCATAAACCTGTGGGTTTGGTAACTACAAAATGTAGTACAAATTGCTTGGAGATACTTTCCTCTTTTCCTTGCCTTTTAGCAGAACAAAATATGATTTGCATTCTGTTTGCAGGGGAATCAAGGGAAATGTTTAATTATAAATAGCACTTGTAAATATAATCCTTTCAGCTGGAATATTTGTATAGTGGAAATGAGAGACCTTAATAATGATTTCAGTTACAAACCTTAATTAGATATATTTCTCATTCCAGCTCAGGCCCTGCACCCAAGCTGTAAATTCGCACTTACAGGGCGGGACCACGAAACACCCAGGAACAAACCCTCGGTAAGCGCGAGGCACCCAGACTCCACCAGCTTCAGTGATGCCACGACAACTCACACTAGCTGAGGATCTACCCCCAAACAGATACAAGTGGTGCCTAGCAAAAATCAAAATTAGGTCCATTACTTTTATTTCTTTAGAGCCGAAATACACACCTCCTAAAGCCAAGCCTGCGTTCAGCAGATGAAATATTTGTGTAACTTTCCACCAAGGTTATGGAAAGGTGGTGGAAATCTATGTCAACATTGATAAGACTTTTTTCCCCAGATCTACTTACTAGGATAGATAACCTTCTACAGATCATAGAGTATAAGATATTATCTTTATGCTTGATCTAATTGCTCAGACATCATGAGGTGCTACCAAGTTGGAAACCACTAAATTTGGCCAACCAAGCTGCAGCCTTGAGGCCACCAAAACCTGCTAGATGATACAAAGTTGAAACTAGAGATTAAAGATGATGTTTAAGAAGCAAGGAGACCCCATAAGAAAAAGCTGGAAACACTTTCATCAGGAGAGGGTTTTTACTACACCTGCTGTGCCAGGGCTTGGCCATCCAAGGGAATTTGAAGTGCAAATGACAAAAAAAGAATAGAAAAAGCATTGTTTTGTACAGCTAGCTCTTTTCTAAAATTAACTTTTGAGATTTCATCTGGTTTTGAGAGTTCATTCCTCCCTCTTTGCTCTTTGGGTGAAGCCCTCTGCTTGCCATCACAACTCGATGCGTGCTAATGAATGCGGTATCATACACAGCCTTATTCTGATATCAGGCTGAGAATAATAGAAATAGTGCTTGCATTAATTCTCTTAAAAAAATAAGAGGCTGTTATTCTTATGACACTGTCCCTTGTCATCAAGAACAAAGAAGAAAGATGCTAAAAAAAAAAAGGAACCTGAGTAAAAGCCAAACNTTGCTCTTTGGGTGAAGCCCTCTGCTTGCCATCACAACTCGATGCGTGCTAATGAATGCGGTATCATACACAGCCTTATT
>VZSC01007230.1:0-32942 GCA_013398225.1 Steatornis caripensis
TTTCACAGCAGCAATATGGCACGATTGTTTTTCACGCAGAATTTCTTGTAACATGACTGGTCTTTCCCCACACAGGCCTAAGTAAGAGCCCTTGAGACACCTGGAAAAGATGGATGCCCTGTACCACATTCCTTGTATACACCTCTTCTCGTTTCCAGATTATGTGTAGGAGGAATTCTTTCTGAACAGAAAGAATGTCCTTTCTGGGAGCACTCACTTGGATTCCAGGAGGGGATCTTTCAGCTTGCCAATACCTGTAGCAAAGCATTAGCAGCATCACTGGTGTTAAGTGAGGCAGCACACTGAAGCCATTTCACTAGAGGCCCAGAGAAATTTCTGCTCTTCTCTGCTGAAGACTGTAGTCTGTCTCAAAGGCCACTGGACATAGTTCTTCTGGTTGGGCACTCAGAGGTACTAGGACATAAGCACTGGTGCTAGGACATAAGCACTAGTCTTCTCCCGTGCTGTCAACTGTCAGAACTGGCATCTCTTACCCACAATAACCAAAAAGTGCAGCTAGATATGGTTGCCGTTTGAACCTTTTCTAAGGCATTTGCCAACATTGCACGCTGTTTATTCACCTTTTTGTTTAGGTCTTTTTTTTAAATTCCTCACTCCGTCTCAAGTCAGGGCAAGAGCTGACTAACAAATTTTCTGCTGTAATACAGATCTGTATTTTCAGATTAATAAATACATCAAACAAGAGAAATCCTGCTCTCATTTTCTTCCCTACTGAAACCTAACCAAAAATGTGCCTTCTTACTTTTCAATCTCCTACTCAGTTTCTGGCCCAAAAAAGTACTTTGTGCTTTGCACTGTGATTAAATAGTCTCTCTAATCGCCTTCTGGAGGCCTTATGAAGGGCCCTTTGAATACTTAGCTTAAGACAGGTGTTGCTTCTACATCCTCTACTTCACTTACACAGCTGGAGAGGGGTGGTACAGTTATGCCTTCGTTGAATCCATCCTGGCTAGGCCTACAGGACTATTAGCTATTATGAGTTAACATTTTATTCTGCTTGCCAGGTCCAGGTGTAAATCTTACAGGTTTTTAATTCCTCAAATTACTTTTACAATGCTTCTTTTTTTGAAGTCTACAGTTGCTGTTTTTAATGGACACCTCCCATTAATAAACTGTTTGGGTTTTCAGGTTTGGTTTTTTGGGTTTTGTTTGTTTGTTTGTTTTGCTCTGCTTTGTTTTTTAAATTAGCCCATCTACTTGACAATTCAGCTCCTGGAACTGGAGCAATTTACTGCATTTTCAAATCAGCCTCTTTTTCTTGTCTCTCCTTATCTTGTACCTCAGTTTCTGGAAAACAGCCAGTGTTGAGTAGAACCTGCCTACTCTTACCAGCAGCAGAAACCAACGATCCAAACCACTTAGTGGCTCAACAATGTCATCAAGTGTTTGTTACCTTTACATTTCACATTATTTTTTTGTTGTGGTCTTGTAAGTGTTTGCACCTTAAATTCCACTTTTAGTCCTTCTAATCTCTTTCTTTTTATGTGCTCTAAATCAGACAATACTACCAATGCTGAGTGATTTTGGAGGATTGCTTCACACATCTTGCAAACTGTACTGCTTTTTATATACCCCAGTGTAATTTCTTTTTGTGGAAGAGCACAATATTGTTGATTCCTATTCAACTTGTGATTGTTTCCCTCAATTCCTTTTATACAGACCTGCTATTTGCCCAGTTATCCTCCAACATCTTTGTGCAGTCAGTTAGTCCTGCTTGAGCATGACATTATGCCCTGTTTAATTTCACCGCATTTTTCATTAAGTCATTCAATTTATCCAGTAATATCTTATTCTTGACTTGTTCTACAATATACTTGCAGCTCCTCCTAGCAAATAAATACAAGCGCGCTGTTTATGCCATCATCCAGGTCTGTAGCGAACACACTGAACAGAGCTGGCTCTCCTGCACAAAGCTCTCCAGATCTCGTGCACAGCACCTTTCTCTTTTCATAGTGAACTGGGGATAACTCCTCTCAGGTATAGCTATCTAACCAGGTTTGTATCTATTCTTTGGTCATTTCATTTAGAGGATACTTCCCCATGAGAAAGAAAAGAACACCTACAATGTTTGCCCTATCTGCAAGAATCATTTCAGTTTCAGGAGAAAAGTAGATCAGCTAGATGTGATTTTTTTTCCTTGAGACAGATCCCTTCTGGATGTTGTAATTCTAGGAGCTTACAAGCATGGATGACTTGCTCCAGCATTTTTCCAGGAATTGAAATAAAGCTTGATAACTTTGAAAAAATATAAGGCAGGCACTTTGTAAGACAAAAGACAGAATGACGAACAGTAAGACTACATACCTTTTGTGGCCCTGCTCCCTCATTCCTAACAAGACACACATAGACAATTGCTCTACAGTGGCTTTAGAGTTATGCCAGACCCGAGGCACTTGCAGCATTGGTAATAACCTTCTCCCGGCTTAAGGAAACGCAAACTCTTTGCTGCACTGCTTTATAGAAAACCACAGACGGTCTCAATACAGAGAGTCATTAGACAAGGCCATTCTAGCACGCATAAGAAGCTGTTAGGGTAGACAGTCTACCGCTTCCTCCCAGAATAAAGACACGTGAATGGTTCAAAAGCAAACCCTCTGGGTGGACAAGGCTGCTCTTCTGTACCACTGACAGAAGCTAGAAAAAAGTGCGCTAAAAATAAACTGTGACTGAGGTACCATAGCACCAAATCATGTCCAGCGCTTCCCAAAAGTTATAGTAGAATCTTAGGTTTTGGATATTTTGATGTATCAATATTAAGCTATAAAGGAAATCACATTGTTTCATGATCTTTGTGTTTCTATGGTGCAGTGCTGGACTCATTCACAAAAGGATTGAATCACTACTGCCCAGTTCCACTTGAAGTCACCTATATTCAGTACCAAGTTATTAAATAGCTAATAAAATCATACTACAGTAAGCGGATGGTAGCGGTCTGCATTTCCTTATTACTTAGCGACACTCCTGCACAAGGCACGATGCCTTGTAGCAGAGAAACCTCAAGAAAGAACATCAGATCCTCCATCCACCCTAAAAGGATTGTAACTTTGAAATCTCTGCTTCCTTCAAGCTGCCCAGCAAGCTGTGAGAAGAAATTCCAATGTCCTACAGCTCCCTGATGTGGAACACGCAGCTGGCACAGTCTAACACAGAGACCTCAGCACGAAGCAAGGGAGAAAGCACAGCTGGGAATAAAAGTCAAGTTTTTACTCTACTGAAATGTTTTTGTCTAACAGAGGGGTGAAAGTCAGGTACGTGACTTTCACAGACAAGAAACACATGTTGCATAGCTATAAAAGGTCTAACAGGTACAGGACAAGTCTTTTAGATGGATGAACGGGCATCCCATTAAAGTCGAAATGGTTTCCAAAAATATTCCACTGAAGACTTTTTCAAAACCAATTATTCATTTAGCAGTAAATGTCACACAATAGTTTCTACCTAGCTGTTTAGGACAGGAAGTGGAGATTCTCTTAGCCAATAACAGAAGCAAGTGAGGAGCTAGAATACAATTATGCAAAATGGAATTCTGCTAGGCCCATGAAGCTAATAACCTTTATGCTGAGAACAGTATAATGTTTAATGGCCAAAAAGGCCAGTGTTGTTCCTCTGGTAACTTCTTTACATTAGCCTGAGGGAGAAGAGCAATCTGGTATTCATCATATCACTCCCAACCATGCAAGCTAAGGTTTACTCCAGCCATTCTTTAAAAGCACATACTTACTGTCTTCTGTAATTATTTCTCTGTTATTAAATGCCAAACACCCTTGATAAGAACTTCTGAAACACAACCCATTGGATTTTCCCTTTACAGATTGATGGACAGATTAGAACTAATCTTTGTTTACATCAGTATAAATCCGTAACAGTCTCACTGAAGTTACCCTTGATTTATATGGGCACCAGAGATAAAAGCCCAAAACAAAAATCTAAACAGGTCATTTATTTTTCTTAATCAGGAGAAACAGAGATAGGATTTTAGGTGGATAAAACAATTTAAACAATTAATTCATTTTTGAAAATACTTTTTGCAGCCTTTAAGAGTCTTTTATCACTATCATTGACAACCGACTACATCCCTGAAGAACTCTTACTCAAGAATCTTCTTAAATCAACTCTGTCATTCTCCCTAATGTCTACTAGGCTGGCATGTGTATTTGTGTCACTTGTGTATTTTCAAGAAGAAGAGAGAAGATAGATTTTAAATGTTATAGGACTGACCTTTGAAGACTTTCGTTACATATTGATGAGTTTCAAAGCTGGATGTCAAGAACTGGCTAAATCTTGACTAACTGAAGTATCCGGTGTCTCAGCAATGCAGTAAAATACTCAGACAAGCTCAGTTTGAATAATCAGCTCATCCTGTCTCAGGTAAGTTTAGACTGGCAGAAATTGTAAGGGAATGGCTGTTTGCATGCAGTATTACTGTCTGAGTATAAAATAGTTGTTTTGGTTGAGGAGTGAACAAGAGACAAGATAACAGCATATGCAAGTGTAGGCAAAACTTAAATAGAAATTTGAGAACAAGACAAAAACATTCTAGTTAACTGTGTTTCTTTTACAGAGAGATCGAAAATCACCCACTGTTTAGAACAGATAGAAAAATACTTACGCACCCCATGGGGCAAGCTTTCTTTGCTTTACACTGCTTGAGAGCCTTCTAAAAATGCAATGCAAGTTGTCCTCTCTGTCAGAGACAATGCTGACTCTTTTCTTGGTGTGAAGTACCACACATCTCCTGAACCCTGATAGCAGCACACAAATGCAGAGGAGAGCATGCAGCTTGTAGGCACTATGATGGCTCCATTTCTTCAATGAATATTTTGTTCTTCTTCACTGTCCTTGGGCTTTCATGCCTTGAACCTCACTGTTATAGCCAGCCCCATCAGCTCACCTACGAAAAGGGAAAAGCAGGTATGTGATCTCCGAACACTTTATTTGTATCATCACTACAGCACCTACTCCTATCTCCACCTCTTCATTCACCTTTTCTGGAAAACAAAATAAATCACGTAGTAGTAGTAGTAAACTCTACACAAAGTTTAAAACAAGATGCTGGTTCCAAGAGAGTGAAAGCAGAGTTTTCACAATTAATCATACCGGTTGAGTTCAAGGTACTACAGATCTGAGGTTCTGCTATTGCACGAACTCCTACACCTCAACAGGACTAAGAAGTTCAATGTTGTATGAGAATCCAGTTGGTCTATTCAAACTAGGCTGTCCCCATATTCAAGCTTCCTGGAAGTTGTATTCTGAACATATTCAACAGGTTCAGTGCTAACAAGACCAAGCTCACATACATGTATCACCTGCAGCCACTTTCATCTAAATATATACATGTAAGTGTTGGTGGTGATGGTAAGCTCTTTTTCATGAGAGAGGCCTATGGGAAAAACTAGCGCTCTGCCCAACTTATTCTGAAAGGGTCCAAAATGACATCTTCTACTTCCCCTAAACAGAGGCTATACAACTGTGCTGACAGTATCTTCCAGCTCTTCATGGTGAAGGCATGCCACTTCCCATGATGTTACCAAAAAGAAAAAAAAAACAACAAAAAACAGAAAAAAAGAAAAGGGAAACTTCGGATTAAGACTGACTGTTCCACAGAGAAGAACAACATGTAAGGAAGTACACCACTCACTAAAATGGCAAAGAGCCCTGCCTTGTAGACCCTGATGCAGGAACAGTTATTACAATTCCTATTCAATGTGAAGTGCTAAAAATAGATTAACAGAACAGCAATCTAGAAAGCTTAACTCACAGTTCTCTCTTCCTACAGCTGTTTCCTTATTGTTCACAAGTGTGTCCTCCAAGGGCTTTCGTTCACTTGTGTGTTTGAAATGGAATAAGGTTGAGCACTTCCAAGAATTTCATCCTTAGTAAGACACTACATCACTTATTAAACTCATCAAGATGGTTTAATTGTTGTCATATTTTCTGGTTATTCCCTATTAAAAAAGAAATAGTGGGAAATGATACAGTAGTACAACTTAACCACAGATGTAATGAAGGAAGAATGACAGATTAGAAGTATTTAAAAGAAGAGAGGAATACATGGGAAACAAAGATACATAAGCTAATGAACGATACGAAAACAAAATTGGTCATAGCACAGTACTGTTCTCATGACAGGAGAGCGAGGGATCACTGGAAGCAACTAATTTGGAAGTGGTATAAGAGAACATAATTTTATGTAACAAAAAGTTAGTCTGAAGATTTCACAGCTGAAAGACATTCTTGAAAACAAGTTAGACAATTCTTTTGTTTAAATTACATTTATATGAAAATGAATTTCCATCAGATAATAATAAAATTGCAAACATGAGGACACAAATCTTAATGCTCCAGGAGGTAAACCAAGTACCACCAAGTAGAAGCTGGAAAAATGGACAAATTACATAGCAGGGGGCTTTCTGCATCTCTCCTGAATGCATCTGACTCAGCAAACTGCCTGAGACAGGATTCTGGACTAGACGAACCATTAGTCTGATGGAATATCCTAACTCCTAGATTCTTACTTTTAATAATTTGAGCACAAAACGAGAAGTACCTTAACCGTGAAATACAAGCAAGCATATTCACTCGGAAACATTTTCCTCCATGTTATTATGCTTGATGGGTAAAACATGCTATTCTATTTCTTTTTCAAATTAAGCGAGACATTTACACTATGCCAATGAAATAGTTCTTCCTGCAATGCCAACTTGCTAAATGATGAGTGCACAGTAGCCCAAAACTGAGCAGGATATGTGATGAGGTGTAGAAGTTGGGTAATTGGGAAGAACCATTCAAAATCAGGAAATTTAACTGAAAAGTCAATTTAAAAAACCCAAAGCATAATAGAGATTCAAAATTCAGAGCAACGCATTTTCACAAAAACTGCTTTAATACAGTGGTAAACTCTTTGCTAATCGACTGTTTTGTTAAGGTTCGCTAAAGAGTTGTGTTGTAGCCAATAAATCTGGTCAGACATCTAGAGTTAGGTTCGCCTCTGAAGAAGATGATGCTTCAGCCCAGAATGTATAGCTTCTTTTCAGGCTGTCATGCTTGAAATGGTATTTATTGTTTATAGTCACAAGTTAGGTTTGGTTTTATTATTTTAGCTGTATTAATCACTAAAAACCACAGTCGTAGTAAGCACATTTGAAATAACCATACCACTTTTCTGTACCATGCTGGGTCTGCACAGATCACAGCTACAGCTTATCTATTTTGAGTGTTTAACCTACATTACTGTAATTGAACATTGTATTTTTTCATGTTTTTATTCAAGCTTAGTAGCTATGTCTCTAGAACACTTTTTAGAACTGATTTCAGTCTATGTGGAAATGTGAAGTTCTTATCTGTTTAGAAATGTGACATTTTACTATCTGGGAGGTACAAACCCTGTTAACTTAGCAGAAAATACTCAGTGAAATTAATCACGTAAATATTGTAAGGAAGTATATGTTAAGTAATTTTTCCTTGAGCATGTGTAAGCGTTAAATAAATACGAATAATGTTACACACAAAATAAAGGTAGCATTATACTATAAGAAGAATATAAAACTCAACAAAAAAAAAGCTACTCGCAGGCTGTTTTCAGTAAGATTTTTATAATAAAAAAATTCTTCCTCCCCCTTATACTTGAACAAAGTTGCCTTTGCTTACTTGTTTACTGATAACTTTACTAGTTTGAAGATGCTTCTGCCAAGAATCTGGCTTTCTTTTTAGTACACATAAGCACAGGTATACTAGTTTATACAGAGGGAAGAGTCCAATGCTTCCCCCAGTCCATCAGTTCTATCTCACAACAGGGAAATGTTTACACAGCTCTCTTTCCTCACAACAATATCCATACTGCATCCTACTGTTAATTTACTTAATGGTCCTTTCTAATGCTGAGGCAAGTGGCCAAACTTCAGAGGAAGCTTTCAGCAACCTCTGCACACTTGGAGACCTCTTGCAAGTCCCGTTCATTTGTCTTGCTTTTCTTGGGAAGAGCTCCACATTTTGTTCCCTGACAGCATCTGTAAGTTCAATCAGGTGTGTCGATCAAAATCTAGTTTATTGAGTTTGGTAAATCAATAGAAGCATTTATTATCCACTGCAAAGATGTGTAGAAAAATCTCAGTACAGATTAATATATAAAAAGAGATAAAATAATCAGCAGTGCTCTGAAGTCTATGGAGACAGAAAAATACCAGACACGGACAGGAAATACGTTCCAAATTGCCAAGTCCTTCTGTCCCATTTTGAAGCAGTCCATCACACGTTTGCTCCATCAAGCACTAAGATATACCACCCATCCTCAGACAAGTTGGTACTGATGAGATCAACAGATCCAACTGTTCATTTATAGCACACCTAAGCTGTTGCCTGACACAGTCAGCCTGCTAAGGTACAATTAACAATTGTTTTGAGCATGAGACATCTTTAAATATTTCAGTAAAAAAAAAAAATTCTTTTTGGTATAGCAACAGATGCACCCATTAGGACAGAAGGCAGCGCTACCCAGTACTCCAGGCCACCTTCCATTGCACTGATTAACTCTCTCCCCATTTGACTAAATAAGGCTTTTAATAACCATTTACATTTTTCTCAGACTGAAAGCTAACACACCTCAATGATAATTTTTTACCAAGGCCTCTCTGTGTTGAGCAAAATAAATTTTTGCTTACTGCCTAACAAAGAATGCCAACTGAATGATCAAATTCAAATACATCAAGTGAAGCACTGGACTGAATGAGTTTCTTGGGCCAAACACCATTATCAATTACCTTTATTGAACCTCAGTGGGTTAAGTAGGGTTGAACATTAGCAAAAGAACTGACTCACTGAACCTAATCTGTAAGTAATTAAACCACTTTGTAATAATCTCTATTTTTCTGTAACCTGAACAGAATTTTTTTCTAACAGACCTTTTTGTTCTCTTCATTGCAGCTGCTCACAAAATTGTGCTCATGTCCTCCAACTGCTAGGAAGATGAGCGATGTTCTTTTTCTGCAGGGCTTCCTGACAGACAGCCTGCCGGCTGGGTGTAAAGGTTAATTTTAGCCCTCATCATCCTAAATGCTTCTCTGCCTTCATGGGGCTGTCATTCTTTCTGTGAGAAGTTAGATTTAACCTGCACACATCCCAAGCGCTGAAGCAGCCCATCCAAAAAGGACATTCAAGTGCAGTTAAACGGGAACACCTCTGCCAGCATCAGCTTGGCTCAGCTGCCGTGGGTCAGGACAGCTCAGGGCACAGCCAGGCCTGATTCAAATACATGAGGAATCCCCGAGGAAGCTATTTCCCCGGTCATGCTGAGCACTTTGGTGACCACATTCTTCCATGTACCTCTTCACACCCCGGGTCCTTTATGATAAACCAGCTGCAGTGTCTACTCACTGTAGGAAGAAAGAGTCAGACAGAAAAAGAAATTCCTATAAAAAAATTAAAAGGAAACCCCAGCTCTGACAGTCCCATAGCTACCCTAAGAGACAAAATATCCCGGTTTCAGAAGATTCTGTCATCATCACAATGTCAGCACGGAACAGCTCCTATTTCACTCCACACTGCTCTGGCTTATTAAAGAAAAGATTACAACAGCCCTTCTATTTTCATTAATTCGTTGGCATTCAGTGATCTCCTTTTGCTTCCAGCTTCAAAGCCATCCATCAATTTGCAGGTTTGGCAGGAGGGAGATTAGGGGCAGTACTCATTCAGTGTGGAAACTTCCCTGAATGGAAAATTAGGGGAAAATTTCCTTTTGCCCTTAATAAATGAAGCTATAACTTGTTCTGAATGAAGTCTGTATTTCAATTTACCCAGCACAACAATCAACCCAATATTTAGCAATGACATTAAAGAGCAATTTTGCACATCCTTCTAGACATTCAGACAGGTTGCCATCTGTACTTAAGATATTGAAACGTAGTGTTGGAAATACTATGGCCTAGAAATACTAAACTAAAATAGTTTTAATTTAGAACAGAATTGGGATCCACGCTGAGTTGTACAGTTACATCTCTGCTCTGCAGTTTGCTACCTATAGAGATAACTGTAGACAATGAAACGGTTTTCTTCAGTAACCCAAGTACCTTCACCAATCCTTAAGAGTAACTTCCACCAAGGCACTGAAATGCCAAACAGTGCCTAACAAGGCACTGAAATACCAAATGCGTACTTAAAAAAATCAAGCCAATTACTGTACATTGTTCATGCAAGTAACCTTAGGGATCATTTCAGTGGGACTAATTCAAGGTGATCTGAAGTTGTTTGCAATGCAGAGACCAGGTGGGCTGAGCAGTACTGATTTCAACATACCCACTCTCATGTATGTATAAAGCAAGGTACGTTAAGGAGGCCATCAAGGATTTCGATGTCCACAAAGTTCAGTGGTAGTACAGGGTCTGAAAAGAGAGATGAGATGCCAGTTCTGTAAGGCTCAGTGTCCTTTTGCCTGGCTATCCAAGCTGGAGGTTACTTTACGTTTAGGCTTGCTATAAGCCAGCAGTGACCTGCAGTAGTTTCTCCACAAACGCAGCAATTGAGAAGAACAAAATGAACTTTGCATCAAGGTATGCACGCTTTAGATCCACTCTTGTAGAACTAATTATGTGCTGTTTAATGAACAGTTATATGTAAAAGGGGTTACTTTATAAATTAAAAGCATGCCATTGTTTGCTTATTTTTAACATTTCACATTCACAGGGAAGACCTATAGGCAACAGAAAATAGAATGAAGAGTTGAAGTTCTTAAGAGGAAAAGAGAGAAAAACGGAAAAAAGGACTAACACAGTCTGTGAACATGAAAAACAATCATTAATAAGACCTATCTTTACTTCATACAGCATGCTGTTTTTTAAGACTGAGGATCCAAAGGCAATTACTTAGCATCTTTTAACATTTGTCGATGTAAACAGGTGTTTCAGTAAATTACTGCCTTTTCAAATTATAATGCATGCACCTACCTATATGATTATTCATAAAATTTTGTATTCAATCCTAAAATGAACCTTGAAAATTTTATTAGGCCATAAATATAGATGTTTTTAATTTGTAAATTACTTAGCTTAAATTATATTTCTAAAAAAATGATTCAAGACACGCACTATAGTGTGATCGCATTTAAAATCAGCAAAGCTACAGGATTGTGTGTTTCTGGCAAAATACAATATATATGTAGAGACAGGGAAACAAAACAATGGTACTTACTATTAATGCCCTCCCATCTCCATTGACTATCGATCATCAGGGTATTAGCATCATTCAAGAAATGGCACGCTGTGAGAAAATGATGATAATCCATTCAGTAATCCGTATTTCTATGAATACATAAAAAAACCAGACACCAATTTAGGTGGGTTTTTTTTTCCTTCTCCCCCGCTTTCAACAGAAATTTTGTGGGTTATTTCCAGGAGAGAAATCTATATTGCATAGGAAATGTGTAACTAAATTCATACCGAATGAATAATCTTCCACTTATATGGTACCCCCCCCGACACATTCATGAGCTTTCCAAATGCACTTTATAAATGGATTTGCTAAGTACATGCCTTACAGGAATCATTTTCAGCTCCTCATGGGAGAAAGATAGCTGAAGTTTACTATACACAACAGTGCTATGCAGAAGTTAGTAATAAGTGAGAGAAAGATGAATCATTTGGAATTGCCAAGAGAGTTTTAAGTGTACAGCATAACTATCAAAACTATAATTGGACAAAAATAATGAAGTTAATATTATTCAACTACTTAGCTTAAGGAACACCAATACAGCAAAACTAAACATATCCTTTCCCCATCTTTTATATACAATATGCACAAGTGAAAAAACAGGGAGTGTGTGAAGCAGAGGGAACAACTTATGGAAAACAAGACAAATGGCCATACCAGCCTTCAAACTACTATCCCAAGTGTCCTTGTAATTCTAAATCATCACCACTCAGAGGATGTTAGCAGGACACTGCTTAATGGAGCTCTTTTTTTTACTTTTGTGAAGATTTATAGAGCAAGAAGTCTTCATTGGTGGGCACGGGGAGACTTCTCTTCCATTTAACAGAGTTTGGTGAGATAATCTGGTCAAAAGTAAAGCTTAGGTCTGACAAAAGAGCTCTCTTACTGTTTTTGTCCTGTTTTCCAGAAAAATTGCAAAAACCAGGCATTTAGTGTTCCTTACAATACAAAAAATGTAAGACATGAATTACCTGAGTCAACACGCTACGAAATATGAAATACTAACAGCTCCTTTAATGCTAGAGAACTAAGAATGCCTACACCTTGGCCTCAGATCAGCTGTTAGACAGGTGCTTTCAGAGAAAGGGAAATATGCTCATGAGCTCTCTGGTGATTAAGAAATTAATCTATATTCTAAATGGGTATTTCTACTGAAGTATTTAACCAAGTAACAGATCTCAGCTTCTAAATTCTCCTGAGTTTATATAATACTTAGAGAATATTTCTTTCACACTCATACCCTTTGTGACATTTTACCTCCAGTGAAGAACATCCCATAGGCCTTTGAAATCACCAGCTCACCAGAGGAAAATATGTCCTTGAAAGGCACAGCTCCTAGTGCCTAGGCCTTCTGTGGCTGGTAGTCCTGGGTATCACTTTTTGCTGAGAGTTTTCAAGTATACTCCTGGCAATACGCTGCTTTTTTAATTGCACAGTCAGTGAGAAGGAAAAACATCCCATTTCCAACAGTTTCTGAACAAGCAGGTCATACTATCACTATCCAGTGGGAGACGTTTTAAGGGACGCCTGCGACTTGGAAGACTGCTTGCGTTTAGTGTAGCATTAATGCCCTCCAAAGACACGGGCATTTCGGTAAGGTTTGACACAGCTCCAGCCTTGTGATTTCCATTTCCCTTTGGAGGCTGCATCACACACATGTAATTTAAATCATCAGAGTGACTGAGTAGTACTGACTGAGCTGACAGCTATGCCCAAACAGGAGAACAGAAGTGTAACTTCCTCCAAGGCCTTCGGCATGCTGGTGAGAGCTCTCTTCCCAGCACACTAGTGTGGTTCCCTTGGTGGGCTCCCTAAGAAAAACATCATAACTTTTAAATGTGAAGTATCTAAACACTTTAATTATCTCTCCGTATTAAGTTTCCTCCACAGCTGTTTTGCTTTCTTTCCATCAACTGACAGACAGATGCTCGAGTGTCTGTGAGCCTGAAGAGGCGGACGTGCTCGCTGCATGGGTACCAGGGGACTGGTTTCCCTGGCAACAACCATCTTGAGAAAGCCCGCTGGATATCCGGCTGCTCCTCCGACTTTTTCTACTTTAGCTATGTGGCTAGCCGAACTGTGTACTAAGTACCCAAATCAAATCAATTGCAGCAGAAAGAGCAGGGTTGTACAGAAAAATATCAAAGATGTTAAGGTCTTTTTATTTGCTGTTCAGTTTAACTGAAGAAGTATTTTGCAGATACGTAGTATTTTAAAACAAGTTTGTTTTAAAAAATTGGACTTACTGATTTTTTTCTTTAAATATAGCATGACCTGTATTTCTTCTGTATACACAGTTTCTTGGGAATACTTAGTTTGAGTGTGAGTTTAAAATGTACCAAATTCTAAGTAGTATTTCATATTTTTTCTGCCTCCCAGCGGTCGTTCACACGCTCTTTTGTGTTTTTTAGAAGGCTCATTTTAATAATGCTTTTAAAATGAACAAATCAAAATTGTATTATTTTTTCCCTAGCGGGCTTTGCTAATACAAAACAGCAGATATTGTTTTAATACGTAGAGCTTATTTTGCTATCCAATATGAAATGTTAAAAAATATACAAAAGTGAAATATTGTGTTAATATAATGAAAGATTTGCTGATATTTGCTAGATATTTTGCTGATATATGCTTGAAAAATGATCTTTCCTCTCCTTAATGCAATAGTGATCTTATTGAAATACCTAGTAAGAAATCTTTTCACGCCCTTTGGGTTCCTTATAATAAAAAGAGCAGTGTACTGCAAATAATACAGAAAAAAGAGTCTGTCACATGCATACTGTGTTTTACAACAGCTCTGCACCTCCTACATTTTCTTTTTACACAACTGTTCTCTTTGGTCAAATAAAAAAAAAAAAAGAGATCCATAGCTGATCTGAATCAGGTAAAGACCTGGCCTGTAAGTTTTTGATCTGGCCAGTCATACAGCTGTGAACTTGGAGATCTAACTTAGATTTAACTCGGAGAAGATCACATGCCCAGATGAAAATCATAAACAAGAAAACATGCCCATTGGGCACTGGGGAGAACAAATTGTGCCTTGTAGCACAGCAACATAGAGAAGGAAAACAGTAAAGAAAAAGGTCTGCATTTAACTGTCCGGACCTACAGAAGAAGTCCACATCTGTCATTCTGTAATCTAACTTCTTACGTTTTGGCCACTGAAGTTCCCTGTGTGCCTACAAATTGTTGCTAATATCCAGAAATGCCATAACCTCAGCTTAGCTGGTGCAAATGTCTCAGCAAAGATCACTTGCAATGCACAGCCTAGGCACTCCTACAGTTAAATCCTGTGAGGATCAAGACTGGTAAGCTTGGTAACCTGTAAAATACAGGAAATCTGCCTAAAACTAAGACACGTTCCATGGTAACTTTCAAGCACTGGCCCCACTCTTGTTAAACTTCATAACAGCGTAGAAATTAGTCGCTCACCATAGCATACAAAGGTTGAATCTTCTCTGCGTAGGGAAATTTTGATCACCTCTCTCCTTTCAGCTGAGGATCCCTTACAGTATCACTTCAGAGGATAAGCATAGTCAAAATGGACAGTCTTTGCAGGTCTACTGGAGCTGCATCACTGTACAAAATAAAAAGTCAAATAGCTGTCTGAATAAAATGTGTATTTGCTGCCCATTTTGGGGGAGTTATTCCATTGCCTCTCTTCAAGGAAAGGCAAAGAAATTGAGCCAGATTTGTGGGTGCATATATTTTGCATACTAAAAAAGTTAGCTTTTGTGAAAATGCTGACTTTTCTCTTGAAAAAAATTGTATTAAAATTTGTCTTTTAGCCAAAAATCTAGTTTGTCATCCGTAGTGTCTTAACGCTGTCATCACCATCTTCATCACAGCTTTCCTCTGCACTGAAGAGCCATTTTTGAGGAAAACAGAGGAAAGAGCTTTTCCCTCTCAACCAGCTTAGCACTGCTTTTTGTAGCTGCCGTCCAGGACCCCAGTGCAGGACACCTCGCAGAGTCAGAGCCAGTGCAATGCTATTAGTACCACACAAATTGCTTTTTACTTCACAGTTAAAGCGAATACAGCTCTGTAGTAGAAATTTAACTTTGCCTTTAAAGACTTTCTTTAACCTTAAGATCTAACTATAGAATAAAAGCAGGAAAGAGACAACATTTCTATTGCAGGACAGGGACTCTGTGGATGAGCATCACCACAGCCTGTCTCAGCCTGTCGCAGACACAAAATTCTTCCAACTGAGGAAGTTCAGACACCCTTTCTCACGTATGGAACTGAACCTGGACTGTCTTACATTATAGGAACAATCTCTGTCTCTCACCACCTGCATTATCTCACAAAATATAAATGAATCAATATTCTGAAACTGGACAAAGGAACAGACTTCCTTTATTTCTTATTGAATTATTAGACTGTATTTAATGTATGAAGTTAAATTTATTTACTGAAATCAGTATTAATTGTAAGCTCCCTCTACCTTTATTTTTACAGAAGTCTACTCTTTTGTGATAATGATTTTTAGAGGGGAAAAAAAACAGTTAATCTAGTCCACATAACACTTCACGAAGTTTTTACGTTTATGCATTTTCCTTCCTAAAGCAAATTTGTTCGATTTTCTTTAATAGAAGCACTGTAGTACTGGGCTTATGACTGCAATTCTAAAGGACTATACACATGTACCATTACTATGAACAACTGAATACTGATTCTAAGAGAATATCAACCCAAGCCAGTTCAATAAAGTCTTTTTCAGCATCAGTTATAAGTCATTTCCCATAAAAAATAACGATTTTAAGGACACTTACTAAATACACACTTGCTTATTTGAGGTCAGTTTTGCAGTTTGTTTCACAAGTAGCGGAATGAGACAAAGTTAATTTTTATTAGCATAACGTTAAGCAGTATTAGGAAACTTAGATCAAATGGGGTTTGGGCAGTCAAACCCCTCCTTTGAGAAATTATAAAGAACAGATGTATTTTGGTAGACAGGATTATGACATCTGCCATGGGTGGAATTTTGGTGCTTTTTTGGTACTTTTCTATGATGTTAAACATTCAGTGTTTCAATGAAGAGTACTTCAACAGATGAGCTTAGCAACACTGGCACAGAAAGGGAGGTTCTTTCATTACTTTCATGCATGTTCCTTTTGCCTGCCACCCACCCACATACTTCACTATAAACAGCAGAAGCACGCAGAGGTGGTGGTGTAGAGACAGCCATGTGCAATTTCTACTTGCATTTCCAGCAAAAGTCACCAGAAAGACCTGGCTGGACAGAGAAATAACAGAGGACATTCCCGCACCACTGGCTTCCTGGGGTGGAGAGGTGCGGGGGGGAACTAGAAAGAGGGGACTTTGTGGCAGCTTGGGAGGAATAGCTCAGAGAGGAGTCACGGGGCACTGAAAGCTGGGAGCCAGGCCGTACTACAACTGCAAAGCAGATAGTGTTCACAGGGTTTCAGCAGCTGAAATGCATTCAATGCTCCAGAGTCACATATGTTATCCAGAAACAAATCCCAGAAAAGCATTAAAACGTTATTACACCCATTCAACCTAATGCAGCCATATATGCCATTTTCTGCAGATAAGACATTAATATTATGCTCCTTATGCTGATCCTTCTTAGTTTGTACGTGTATAAATTAATTCCCTAGTATGTGACTGAGGATTTCTAGGTTAGCACCTAGTAAAACTTTGAATTTATTTGGTTGCACTTTAGTGTGTGCATACTTGCATAAAATACGCAAGTTTCTCCTCTAGTTACACTACGCCACAACAAGCAGACTGCAGCAGAAGAACTGAAAACTGCTTCTTGCCATGACCATTATCTCAGCTTCAGAGACAGCACTTGTAATACAGGCACTGCCTTTAAGAATGCAGAAGATTTAATAAGTGGAGAAACAAAGTCAAATACCGGACACTTCATCCAACAAACCCAGCTAAGGCGATTTTTTTCTTTTTAAAAAAACCAAACCTAATACAATTAAATACCTTCCTATGAAAACCTACAATCATCCTAATATCCTGATGCCTTAAAGTAATAGTCAAAGTTTATTTTTACAGTGTTTCATATTTCTGACTGAAAGTACACAAAATCACACAAGAGCAGAAACTTAAACATATTTCTCCTGGATGCAATCAACACATGCTCATATTATATAAAAGTTATAAAAAATGTAACACTATCAGAATGGGAAGTTCATTTATGTAAACAAGAAGCACGTTCCTGAATTCTACAGTTCCTTGTCTTCTAGTTTGAACTGTCTGTCCACAACTGTGCTATCTACTTCAGTTGAGGAAAT
This sequence comes from Steatornis caripensis, assembly GCA_013398225.1. Lineage (NCBI taxonomy): Eukaryota > Metazoa > Chordata > Aves > Caprimulgiformes > Steatornithidae > Steatornis > Steatornis caripensis. The sequence continues at coordinate 17,487 of VZSC01007230.1, forward strand.
TCAAGTTACAGAGCTTCTGGTAATGTGGGAATATGAACGTCCAAATTACAACCCTCCCCTGCAAAAAACCAAAACAAAATCTCCCACACTAGAGGTAAAATATTTCAGTGGGAACAGCAGGAAACCGCTAAGCCAACTGCCCTTGTTGGTAAACCATTCTAAAGAACAAACTATGTCCAGGAAATACAGGAACACTCAGGAAGTCTGTCTCTTACACATAGCTCTAGTGATTGCTGTTGTCTCAGTGTGTTATGATTTATCATTTAATCATTTAGGACTGGCAGCTTCTGGAAGGTAATAACATTAAAGGGCATAGGTTAGCTTGTATACCGTTGCCAAACACTCTTTACACTGCTAAAGCTTTTGTTACACGTGTAAATCATTTTGAACTTGTAAATGTCAAGACTTCAGCGCTCCTGTGCTACAACCTGAGCGGCAGTTGGTAAAATTATCAGCTGTGGCCCCAGATGGCAAAATTAATGCCCTCTAATTCACTTGGCTCTAGAGAAAAATACATCAAATATGAAATTTATGATATGCAACAACTCAAATTGATCTTACATTTCTCTTAAAATCTGAATGCAAGCAATATTGAGAAGATAAAGTCTGTACTACAGAGCTTTCAAAAATCAGTCTGGAACTTTTCCACAGTTTACTGGCGCTTCACTGAGCTGGATGCAGTAAGAAACACTCGAGACAACCTTGAAAATTGTTAGTGAATCTCTTCATGGAGATTAAGGTCACACATTAGCTTTAAAGAGAACCACATTACTAAGCAAATAAAAAGCTACAGTAAATTTTAAATATTTTTCATTGTTAGTACAAAAGCAGTCACAGTGTAGAGTTATGGCTAAAAGCCTGGGAAAGGCCATATCAGACATACTGATCTCTAACCCACAATCACAGTACAGGAGATAGGTTCTGTGATTCTGTGATGAAAGTAGTAACTTCTCCTCGATGCACCAAGCTAATAGGGGAAAGCGGAAGAAACACCTTGCCATCACTAAGGCACTCCTAGGGAGGAGTGTGTTAAACCTACTTTTATCAAAAGATGAGTGGATGACATGGAGTTTTGTGGGTCGTTTCTGTATAAACATGCTAGTTGGAACTCCTGAGTCACCTTCAAAACTGAAAATATCCTTCTGTTTCACAGTTTAAATATGGCTTCTCAACTGTTTCCATGACATAACACTTACCCTTGCGTTTCTGTTGATCCAGTTTTGATCTCACCAAAAGAAAAACCCAGTTACCCAAGTTTAAATAACATTACCCAAACAAAAAGTAGCCCATAATCAAGTCTTCACTTAGCTCTCTGAATACTGATTCAACATGGTGGCAAAGTTTTATAACTGAAACAGTTTTATAACTGTTATAATGATTCCATTCTTACACGAAGATCTTCTTGCCTTACTGGTTGTCTCAACACATGACAAATTACTCGGTCAGCGTGGGACAGCATCTGATGGGAAGACCCGTTCATCAACAGGCAGTGGCCAAAAGCATGACCTCATAGAAGTAAGTCTGTGTAACTCTTGCTGTACAAAGTGTGAGCAAATCCACAAATAGCATAAATGAAACCAAAATCACTGCTTAATTAATTTTACAAAAGGAACACACAGGAGTAATTTGGGATTGAGGAAGGGGTGAAAAAATGCAGAAGAGAAAAAAAAACTTTTTATTTGCAGCGTACACCACCACACAGCAAAGCGGACAGCAATTTGGCTTCTGCAAAGCACCATTCAGGAAAAGGTCTTAGTAGTTGCATGCAGTTTGGGTATTAAAAGTCCTTTCCCTTCTGAAACTACCCTGAGTTGGGGACCCTGAAAACACGAACAGATCCTAGGATTTGCCTTGTTCTGTTATGCATCATCATTACTTCATATCTAAATAATCCATAACCTCGCATTTCACGGCACACCATTACATTTTTTGTCTCTGTTGATCTGGCCCTCAAGTTCACCCAATGCTGCCTACACCACATTCAGGATGTAATGCTTTCTCTCTCTCTTTCTCCTTACAGTTAAACATACAGTTATCACATGTAAGTCGCAGAGGTCCCCATGTCTGTATACAAATACTCCCTGCAAATACAGCCATTTATTCATGTGTAATTTGGTGTTTCAAAAAAGAAAATATACACATTTACTTTGTGTTCCTTTATTTCCTAGCCCATTAACAATGACGCGTGTAAACATTAATTTTTTTAATTATTCAAGCAATGTAAGTGAAATGAGTTCAAGCAACGGAAACTCTTCTTTTGTTTTGTTTTGTTCTCCAGATGAAAAAGAGAATTGAAACCTGAGAATTTGAGGTCATATTAGAATAACCAAACAGCTCATATAGCTTCATGCTTTTGCTACAGGCTAACCCTGCATTTGCAAGCACTTATTCTGTGTTCGAAGAAATTTTAAAAAGATGCGAACAATGATACTTCTACTTGGGTTTTGGAGATTTTTCCACAGCATAGTGTACATCTACATGAGTGTTAGTATAACACACTTAACATATAGGAAGAGTTGAGAATTTTGATGGCACGTGTAATGAATTACTGTTTGAGAATATGACTGGTAGTGATTAAATGCCGAAGCAGCGAACTTCTTGAATGGCAAAGTGGGACATCTGTTCCTTTGCTTTCCAGTCTGCTTTTTTCTGTCAATTTGTAGCGTTTTCTCTGCTCATCTACAGCATCCCATTTTTCCTTCCTTCCCTCTAACCATTTCAGTTTGGCAACTTCCTGCTTTCCTGTCTCAGACCACATTTTCGTGTTGCTTCCGTAACAAATGACACATTGGCATTGTTTCTTCTTGTGCCAAAGTATGCATGCTGCTTTTCTTTTTTAATAGGGATTATCCATGTGCTCAGAGACCACTGTGAGCTCATTTAAATTTACTTAGCAAAGGCAGTATTAGCACATCAGTGTCTGTGACTTATGATGAAGATATGGTGGAGTAGAGACAGGCGGAGGTCAGGCCGGGTAGCTGGTCAACCCGATCCAAGGAACACCTCACATTTCTTTGGTAACAAACTTTTGGTTTAGAATCACAAAGATTACTTGTATTGCTGAAGGTTAACTACACAGGCTGTTAGAAGCTACAACACATGTAAGGGCATCAAGCTAGCAGATGTGAGGGTAACTGACCCTTGAATACTTCGGAATGATACAGTCCCTGAAGCATCCTGTAAGGACTAGTTGGTTGGAGGGAACATTCAAGTCCACAGCATGTCCGAGCCACATAAAAGCCCTAGCATCTTCTTTTTCCTCACAAGCTCTTTCTCCCAGCAAAGTTAATCTACTTGTTTTACATTTCAGGACTCAGCATCCCAACAGTTATAAAATCTGATTCAGAGTTTCCATTAATAACCACAAAAGAATGCAACAGAAGGTGCTGGAAAAACAAATAAAAAGAAATAGACTGGGAGCTTTTGGAATCAAAATCCATAGTTACGACAAGTATGTAACCAAATTAAGGGAGGAGAGAGAGGTATGTAGCAAAGAAGCAATAAGTATGAACATTTTTAGTGCTCACCATGCTCAAACTGGCCCCAGCTTGCCACCAGCCCGATATCAAGGCTGGATAACAATAAATTGCAGACATAAGATATATTGGGGGGGGGACGACAACGACACGGACGACCATGAAATAGAGAGGGAATGATACGGAACAAGGATGCTGTAGGACAGAAATTCACACTCCCACAGCAGCTCCGTATTAAAAAAACATAGAAGTGATGGTGTGAAAAGTGTGGGGAGGAATCAGAGGATTAAGACAAACAGTATGGGCACAGCAATAGCCACTGTAATGATCTCGGGAAGGGACGTTACAGAATTCCGCATGTATGCCAACAGCTTGTAAAGATGAAGACAAAAAGACTGTGTTTTCACATGGGAAGGGAGTCAGAGGAGAGATTTAAACTAGGTGAGGGGGTGAAGATGATGACAGGTGATACTGGTAAGTCTTATTGGAATATGACTGATAATACAGGGTCTACAATTTACATTTCTGAGGTAATTTCTTTCTAAGAGAACAAAATGTACCAGAAACGGAATAAATATAGTGTGCCATTCATTAATGACACAGATGCAAACAGATGTCTTATTTCTAATTAACACATAACCTCTAAAATTATTCATATGTACCCGTTCCTAGGATTGTTTTCAATGAGGAACAGGTGAATGATGTCTCAGATTAAACAGTTTCACATAGCATCCTCTTAGTTCCTATACTCTCAGGCATACTCACCAGCCTCTCTTAGTTATGCTCCTTTTTATACTGGCAAATCAATCAAAATCAATTAAATGGCTTATAAAATCCTAACCTTGCCACAAAAACATTGAAGAATCTTACCTAAAAAAACAATTTACATAATTTTCATAATAGAAATACGTTAATAATAGCACAGACCAGATAACTTTCCAATACAAAAAGAAAAGCTTGCAATTACAGCTACTTAAAAAATTTCACTGTTAAATTATTTAAATTAAAGCCATGCATTGTTGTAAAGGTAATGCCTAAGTCGCACAAGTTTCACTAAGTACCTAAAAGGTAATTTAATGGCAGCATTTTAGGACAGGTCTCATTATTACACTATGAAAAGGAACTCGGGATTCTCTACCTAGATCACTAATCAAGACAGCCAATTATAAGATGCATACTGTATGTCTGGTACAATTTAAACTTTGGTGAGCTTAAAATACTATACACTGTTAATTGAAAAGATGCTGCATGGATAAGAGGCTTCATTACAAGCCTCACATCAATACATTTATTTTAGCTCTCTTTACAGACATTCCTAATGCAGCTATCACTTTGAGATCTGACAGTAAATATTTTGTTATGTGGTCAGAAGCAAAAATCCGTTCAAATTGTCCATTTTCCCAATTAAAGTTATTTCTCTTTTGCTGACTGGCTGGGTGAAAACAGTCTCTACTTACGTTTACATAAGGTGAAAGTAAGCCTCCTCTTCCTCAGGCTGGGATTTTCCCCAAAGCTGGTAGGAGTTAGAGCTGTAACCCTAGAAGAGTTACAGTGGGGCCAGTTTAGTGGTCTGCAGGCTTAGTGCACTAGGTGGGGTAGGCACAAGGTTAAACAAGTGCCAGATCTGGCATATGGGGTGTCCAAAATGTGTGCTCAGTAGCAGGACTGGGACTGCTTAGCCTGGCGTGGGATGACAAAAGCATGTTCAAGCACACTTTGATCATCCCATTACAGCAGAGTTATGCCACTCAACCATTCCTTCTCAACGCACATGCAATGAACACCAGGACTCCCTGCTCTCTGCAAAGTCCTGCCACACAGAACCTGGCGGAAGCATGTTTAGAAAGCCTTTGTCTGGCATATTTGCACAGCATAGCATGCCTAAATCCAGGGATTTAAGGCCTAACTTGGTTGCATTTTAACAGTTCCGATATAGGAGGAGGTGTAGAATCTCCTGCCTCTGAATTTCAAAACCTACTGCTTCCACAGAAAAGCAGCACCTCCTGACAAGTTGCTTCCTGCTTTATTTCATTCTGTTGGAATGGGTTAGTCTAATACTAGTTTATTAGAAGTACCCTTCTTGGGTTTCTTCATGTTGCTCTAGCTGTCAATTTTCTTCCCTCCTCTTTATAAATAATGCTTCCTATTTATCCTAAGCATCAACTCATTCTGCTCTCCAAATTCACAAGCTGTCAATTGCAAACACTAATATAAAGCCCCGTCTCTTAGAGCTTTAAAATAAGCGTAAGAGATAGCCTCAAATTAGCCATAATGCACCTAACAACAGCTCTGCAAAACACTCAAGTGAAAATTAACACTGCAGTTCCTAAGGAAGCTTGCTATAAAACCTTGCCAGTTGTGCCCCCGCCGCAGCCATCGCCTCAACGCAGACCCTGTGAATTCAGTCGTACCATTAAAGCAGAGTGAGGAATAATAAGAGTACTAAGTATCTGTGCATTAACTCTCACACAGAGCCACCCATCAGCCTGCCACAACAGCTCCTACTTTAAGACCACTGCTCAGTCAGTGCACACTGGTACTCAGTGTGCATCAGGTTCCTGTGCAAGATTGCCAACATCCACAATTTTTCCAATACCTCCCTGTAATTTCTACGAACCCAATCTGTGCTATGAGTGTAGCTCTAAACATAGTGCTTGTGTCACCTATCTCCATGGGTCAGAGCATGCTGCATGCAAGATGCTGCCTTTCTGTGTTTGCTGGGAGGATGCTGAAAGTCTAAGCTAGCTGCCTCCAAACAGACTCAGATGGGACTGCAAAATAAACACTTGGCTGAAGAAAAAATATTCAGCAGTCAATACTGTCACATAAAAACTTCAAGAATTTAATCCCACTTTGTATTTATTTGAGCAGCTCTGATGAATGGAAAAGGGTTACTTGGTTGAACTAGAATCCACTTGGTAAAAGGTTTTAATTAAACTTGCACTGACAAAGTTAGAAATGGTAAAAGAGGTGGATTTTTTTTTTTAATAAAGTACCGGTTCAACCACAATAGCGACTGTTTATAGACTTAAAGAAAATAATGGCTTGGATAAGCTGGAGCATAAGAATCTGTTTTGGTGAGACTGAACATATCATTGAGGTTTTTCTCCCGTTTTGCTCTAAGTAAGTAGTTCATACTTCATGTTCCTGTGGCTACTACCTGTGCACATATACATCATTAGCACAGCAACATACCTGACTAAGCTTTGTTAATACGTTGAAGCCCAGGCTCCAGGCAGGCTATAGCCCAGAATAAGCCTCTCAAGCACCAAAAAAGCAGTTTCAGGTGGATCAAAAGCATTTGTGATTACTTTACAATTGGAAAACAATTATTGAAACAAATCTGAAAGAAGCAAAACATTTTCGTTTTTCAATTTCAAGCATCTTGTCTCAAAAATTAGTCTCAGTTAGAAATTTTGAAATTGAAATTTATTTAGTTTTTGAAGGCTAAACCAAGCATAAGAAACCAAAACAATTCTTCATATTTTCCTTTGGATGAAGACTGAAGAGAAGAAAAACAATGGCTGGGGTGGTGGTTAGGACTATAAATTTTTGGTTTTATTTCAGTCATCAGAAAAGTGAAAAAAAATTTTCAGTTCGATTTTTGATTATAGGCTCTGAAAGTAGGATTTAGACATTAAGTAGCAAAACAAAACTTAGAAACTAATAGTAAATAAGACTTTGTCACTTAAGCACAAAATGATTCAAATCCAGAAACAGTTACACGAACACGTTAAGTGTTTATTTCCCTTTTCCATTCCACTTGCAATACTTGTCACAAGAAGGGATTGTTTTCTTCCCTTGCTTCAATTTCTGCTGTAGTGGAAGGTATCTGAATGTTAACACCCACATTACGCACTAAACCACAGTGCTGTATAGAATTGTTTTGACCTTTTCAATATTCTGCATTTTGAAGGACTCACCCTTTCAGCAGTGCACCAGCTTCTCCATTTACAACCGTACCAGTTGTGGGGGAAGCAAGTGAGAAGTGTCTGGTGAGAACTGAAAGACCCTGTGAAAATACACGCCAAGAAAATCTACCGAAGAAGGAATAGTCAATTCCTGTGACAAAGATGAAAGAAGAATGGAAAATGTCATAAAACTCACTCGTTCTTTTGAGAAAGCCAATAAAGAAAAAAATATGTCTTGTTAGACTCCTCTGCTTGTAATTCCCCTAGAGTTAGCTTGGGTGTTCCAAATACAACAACAGAATTTAGAGCCTTTTGAGAACTCTACTTGTAAATCAGCCATGCTTACGATAACTTTCAAGGATTTTAAGTTACTGGTCAAGAAAAATTAAGTATGATAAAGAACCCTCACATATTCTTGATGTGCACTGTTTTTAACAGGACGGACTTGAGGCAGGGACTGAGCCTGTCACGGTGACCTTTCCAATGCACAAAGTACTCACTAGTATGGAAGCTAACTGCAGGAGGCAATCCTGCCAGGCAGTACAGAAGCCATTGTTACCTGGTACATTTGAAGGCAAAGGTCCAATTAGTATTTCACAAATAACAGAAAGCAAAAAACACTTCCCCCTTTGCCATTTCCCTCATTCTCACAGACAAAGAGCAAAATACTCCTTATTACAAAGGGAGAGAAAGAGTTTCACGTCATAACTCAGAACATGTTGAAGACAACAAGCACAGTTCACATCTGGCTAACATTACCTCACGTTCAGAAGCAACTGAAGCAGATCAGAATCAACTCTCAACATTGCTAAATCCAGCACCAACTATAAAGGAACTTATAGGGTATAAGAAGGGTGCTTCTATATAAAGGCTGCCAACCCATTTCTCTTTTACACGCCTTTGCCTCAAGCAAGGCAAGTGCGGGGAATAGCGACCTAACCAACACGGCTCTCTCCTTTCCCTGGCAGGTGCCTAGCCGCTGAGTTACAGAACCATTTTCTCCTGTTTCATGTATATCTGCATTTTCAATTCTCTTCTTTGCAGTGGCCCGTCTTCAAAGCCAAGGTGTTCCCATTCCAACCATTTCTTCTCATTGTTAGCAGAGCAGAAACATAGTGTCCCCATGCTGAAAAGTGAATTAATCTCTCCAGAAGGTGTAACAATTTCACATCACTAAAACACTTATTTATGCTACTTTCTCTGTTTCCTGAGATTGAAGACAGGTGGCACTGCAGGGGCAATCAATTCCTATAAGGAAGAAATACGGACTTCTGGCTTGAGATCCCATTTTTGTTTCAAGAAACTGGCAAAACCCCATTTAAAATCACATTGGAGATATTTTTCATCAGTGACAGTAAGCCCAAGCAATAATGTACAAAAAGGTACAGATTTCATGAAAGCAGTTCACAAGCTAATGAAGAAAACATGCATTTTCATTCATCTAAACATTACAACTTCTTATTTGCTATACCTATTATAATTACTCACAGTTAAAAGGTCATGGAATGCCAGTGTCACTATAGTATATAAGTTTATTAAGTCTAAGCCTAAAAACCAAGGAGATGCGATATTCCTTCATGCTTTTTGCATGATGTTCGGTGCTCGATGGATTAGTATTTTTCTTCCAAGCAGTAATTTCCGTGCAGATACAAAGCAGCCATAAAGGTCTTTGAGATCTCAGGCTGAGACTTTTTCAAGACTGCCCAAGTTAAACAAAGTCACATGGTTATTACTGCATTAGAGCAATGTGACTAAGAGCTGTCACTGACTGAAGATGTTCCTCTCAGAAGTCACACATGACCTGTCTCTCCAGAGCAGGTCTTTGGGTCAGCATGTGACAGCACTCAGGAAAGCAAAAAATCCTGCCTATGTGTGGGAGGACAGGTACAGCCTGTATTACTGGGGCTGAACGAGCCAACAAAATATGCACCAGAATCAGGTGGACAGCTAATGAATCTTTATGCTTTGCATCTTGCTGAAGCCACAGCTTTATTAAAACGATTCATCTGTTACTACATGGCATATCCCCTGTGTGAGAGGTCATAGTTTGCTTGTAACCATTCGGCAAAAGGCAGCAAGCATTCCCTTGTTCACTCCATCTCGACAAAACGCATGCACACTTACTGCCCACATCCCATTGCCTGCTCTCCCCACCTGCTCATTGCTTCAGAGTTAAGGAACAGAGCTACTTTAAGGACTTCGAGGGAGTTACCTCCGCTCTATGAAAGAAGAGTGTCCTCCACACTTCTACCCTCTTTGGGACAACCAAAGTATCTGACATCAAGAGATACTGCTGCTTGGCTTCTTACTCTCCAGCCTGCCTGTTTATTAGAAAATTAGCTAACTCCTCACTAACACCTTCTGGAACACGCTCACTGTGTTTTTTCATAGGCATGCTTCCATATCTAGGCCTGACATAAGGTAAAGTAGTGATTCAGATCATTATTCATGCACCTCCTGGGAGCTCCCTGTGATTGCTGCGGTACCTCGTATTAGTCAAACTCAGCATAAAAGCCAAAAAATTCAGCTCATCCCAATGAATCCCATCTACAACATGCCCTTAACGTTGTTCTGAAAAGAGTTGTATTTCGTTATACAGCTTTATGACCTAGTATTTTTAACATTTAAAATCCAGGCTTCAGTGTATAGCTGGGTACCACATCTAACTAGAGCATTTTTATCACAAATTGACAAACTGTCCAAAACGTTCACCCCTTTCTACTTGAGATCTCCTGTTCTCAGCACTAAATTTACACATTTCTAAAGTAGCTTTTCTAAAATATTGCCATTCTCACCCTCCCCTTCAAAATCTCTTTCAGGGACATTTTTCCTTTTTGTTAACCATGATCATGCCTATTTACATCTTGACTGTAGTCAATTTTCCATTACAGAAAGTTTAAATAACCTCCACTGCAGTCTTTATTTTTTTCCCAGGCTTGCTGCAGTTCAATGCAACTATCCATCTCGCCTTTATTTTGTGCTCTCTTACTCTCCATAGCTTGACAAACAAGAATTTCAAACTTTAATTTCAGAAATCTGAAATACTTTGGTTTCTTTCTACACAGACATTTGCAATAGCAAGAGCTGTATGTCCTAATGAAAAGCCCTAACTACGGCAAATCAGAATGGAAAGGGAGAAAAAAACAGCCACACAACCCTCATCCTCATCCCTCTTTTTGCTTTCTGAGAGTTTCAATTGCTCTCCTCTCTCTTCTTGTACTATTGCTTACCTCTTCGCAGTTCTTTAAAACTCACCTAGCTGAGCCCCTGTTTATGGATTAAGTTCTTTTCAGCTGGACCGGTAACTTTAATTCTGCTTTTTCTCACTTATTTGCACATTTTGTGACCATCATCAAGTCATTAACGCATACATGCACAGGTATGTGTCCAAAAAGATATTCTACTTCACAGCATACATTTTCCCTGTGAATATTTTTATTCTTAACTTGCTCTATTATCATCACATTGCCACTACGAGGATGATGCAACACAGGTTGCCCTGTTTTTCAGTCAGTCAATACTAAAATCCATACAAATGTGACACTAGGGCAGGAAGAGCAAAATGGTATATGAAAATGGACTGTCGTATTTGTCCCATTCCTGAACTCAGTGGTTTATAAAACCTGTAAGGAATATAACGTCACAGACTTACAAAGTATTTCGATACCTCCTTTCATGCCATTCCATGTAAACTTTGCGGTTCCAGCCCATTAAATAAAAAGAAACTGTTAGAAACTGTTAATGTAGAATAGATCTGATTAGAGACATCATTCTGCTGGAAGAGATGCACTTTCCGTATGCCAAAATCCATGTAATAAAGAGAAAGGCCCCTTCCAACCTCAGGTAAGAGAGGAAAGGCAGCAGGAGCTGCCTCTCGACACAGCAGACGACCGCGGCCCACACGTGCTGCCCTATTTCCACAGATGTTTCTGTGTGCAGACATTTACTTGCTTCTCCACAGCAAGAGGGTGCCTGTTGAGGGAAACCAAAGAGGGAAAAGCGTATTTTGAAGTAAATCTCATGTTGTACTGACCATAAATGGAGAGACACAACCAACACATTTTCTATACATTTTCACCTCTTCAAAAACATAATTCCATCAACTTTAACCTAATACTAAAATTTCAACTGGTAGTGACTATATTTTTTTCCACACTGACTATATTTTCTTTTTCATAACATTCAGAAAGGAAGTCCCATGGCAGATNGCACCTCTGCGCTCCGGCCAATCAGAGGAGCCCATGGTGCTGTTGCTGAGATAAGACATGGCGGGAGACAGCATGAGGAGAGGTGCTAGGGGCTGCTCTTGGGAGGAGCTGGTCGGCCCTGAAGGAGCCACCTCTGGGGGGATTCTCTGAGCTGAGACTGTTTTGCCTGCAGTGCACCCCATGTGAAAAGACCTGCAGGGACCTCTTTGGGCCTCACCTCTGTGGCAGAAAAAAAAAAGTTGAAGCTAAAGCGGTTAAACAAATATTTGGAGATTGTATCTGTTCCTGGAGGCCTGTCTCCCACTTCCTTTACAAACACAACCAACACATTTTCTATACATTTTCACCTCTTCAAAAACATAATTCCATCAACTTTAACCTAATACTAAAATTTCAACTGGTAGTGACTATATTTTTTTCCACACTGACTATATTTTCTTTTTCATAACATTCAGAAAGGAAGTCCCATGGCAGATACAGTGATCCTGGCTGAAGAAGAGATCTGAATCGTGTAAACGTGAGGTTTTAAGCAGGTTGATTTTAAAAATAAGAAAAAAAGTCTAAATATTTTTTTTTTCCTTCTCACATATAAATCAATGTATTAATGCAATGTTAAGGAGCATTTAGTTATCAGATCATTTGTCTTTTTCTGTTGAAAAAAGAAATCACTTTCTAATTCCAAAAATTACTAACAAACTGAGATCACTGCAGCCACCTGTGGTTTGCTTCTGTATGCAGATGAAAACAATACAGGACTTCATGCTTTCATGGCTAATGTTCATCATGTTTAACCTTTGCCCCAATGGAGTAAAAGCAGAAAATGATAATGAACTTTCCAAGAAGTCAGATCCAGGAAGCTTTTTCTACCCTAGCACATGCCATCGTTGTCATGCTATATAAATAAAATGGTTAAGGTATAAAGATAAACAAAAAGAGACTCTAAAGACACGTTACATTTTTTAGTGTCATTTTCACTAATTCAAGAAGCATAATTGACTTTCCCAGACCACTTTATTCTTTGTTATCAATTTTATACCATGCGAGGTACGACAGTTTGTTCAAAAAGATAAATGAAGATGTCAACTTACTTTCCATTTTTGAGAGTGTAAACTGTAAATATTTAATGAGTAGATTTAGAAACTTGACTTCCACATCTGTGTTTGATTTATTTGCTATTGTTGTCAGTACGTTTTCCTTATACTTATGTTAATGTATTGAGCATTCTCCCTCACTCTTCTTTCTTTTCAAATTTCTTCAACCCGACAATGCTGGGACTAAGACCTCTCACCTGTAACGTCTCAGGCAATGGTCAAGAAAATTAATGTCTCCTCTTCCTTTCCTCCCTTGTGCTAAGCCGTGAAATTGTTGTGTATCTCAAGATAAGCAGAATATACTTCAGTAAACCAGCTTTGCAGAGTATTCATATTAAACTTGGAAGGAAATCTTCCTTAGACCTTTGTTTTTCGGGGGTTGCACAGAGTTCTTCACTTTAAATTTAGACTAGTCTGAACATTGCTTTATAATGCATTGCACTAAGTGAACACTCTTCTTGATGTTTAAATTCTATGAAAAAATCCAGTGACTATATTTTGAACATGAAGACACTAATTTTTCAACACGCTAAATAATGCTAAATTAAATTTGCAATAACTCGCTAAGAGCCAGAAAGTCATTTTGCCATTTAAGGTAACCACAAAAAGCAAGGCAAACACAGCAAAGTGGCTACAACGTGATCGGCTGTTTAAGGCGGTTCATCAGTCTGTTACCTGCAGGCACCACAGCGCAATTGTGCGTTATCTCCTCATGTAAGCCATGGCTTCTGGTCACGCCGTTCGGGGCCTGCTTTGCCCGACTAGCCAGCAGGGCCACAACAGGGTGCCACTCAAAGTTAAGACTTGACTTTAATCTTTGCAGACAAAAATATTACTTGGGATGTGTTGGGTACCACAACTGCTATGTGCACAACTGCAATATAACAGAAATTACCAAATGTACCACAGGAAAAAGAGAAAGGAATCTTCTCTTTTTTTTTTTAGCATTAGCACAAATAATTCACACCTTTCTCAAGGACAGATTACCAGCTCAGCACAAAATCTTCTAGGCTTACCATAGCTATTTAGAGAAGCTTCATGTATAATAAAACAAAACTGTTATGTTTAAAATTTAGGTTATGCATATTTTTAACAGTTGGAACTCCTGAAAATAGGATACATGTTTGATATTCTAATCGGTTTGTTAATGGAAGCTATCTGTTTAAAATCTATTTGCTTAACTACACAAAATATTTAAACAAACTATTTAGTTGCTTGCAACACCTGCAAGAGATGACACAATATCCTTTTGAACTCTAAAACACAAGAAGAGAGCTATCGAAGCAAGCTCGCCATCAATTACTGGCTCAAAATAACTTCAGAAAGCATTTCTTGTAATCTCCAGCAGTATCTTTTATATAAACCTCTTTGTAAAAGTTTAAATATATTTTAAGTAGCACATCAGCAATGCTACTTCCAACAATTCAACTCACAAGACAGACAAATACCTTTGGTGGCATACCAAGAGCTGAAAAACTTAAGCATTTGCTAGCTTGAATGTGCATACACAGGAAGAACACTTCTATGGGATATATAGCTTTTACATAAATGATAGAACACATAACAACACAGATCCTAGAGCACAAAGCACTGAAAACTTGAGAGAATGCACCAAAAAATACCACTGGCACAAACCACATTGTTTGCCCTAGCTATTAGTACTGAGAAGAGATTCTAGGCACACAGGATTTTGATAGACGTAATCCTAAAAGCCATTGCCCAAGTCTCTACATCCATGTTCAGTTTCAGTGTAATTCTTAGAGTGAAATCCTGGCACTGCAAGGTCAATGGAACAACTTCCCTTGGCTTCAGCCCCCTGTATCATTAATCTAGAGTATCATTCACGATGATTGTAATTCAGAACAACCTGCCAGGGAATGGGAACAAATCCTATAAACGGTTTTCATAAACTATGTGTTATTTCCATGATCTTCATTGCAGCAATAAATTAAGGATCCATGTTATACGAACACATTATATACAAACTGGAGGAGAAAAAAAGACAAAGAGAAAAGGAAAGCGGAAAAAAGCTTCACGTTTTATATTTTTCACTGTTATGCAAGTGCTGAGAGAGTAAACGGTTAGGAATATTCAGAAACCCGTTATCTGTGAAGTTTATTTAATTGCATGGAGACAAGAAATGACAAAAAAAAAGGCCCTCTCCAATCTTTAGATGTACGTGGTTATTTTTTTCTGAAGTGAATAATGAAGAATATAAAGAATGTTTGTACAGCATTTTAAAGTTCTCTAGTGCAACACAATGCAGAGTCCCATCACAAAAGGGCAACAACATGCAGTGAGAACACTTCTTTCAGAGTGAGTGACTGGGACTCATTAGGAAATAAATTATCACCCACATCAAACATGGTTTTGATGACCATCAGGCCATTGTCATCAACAGGAATCACCATGAGACTTTACATAGCTTGGATATTGTCTCTGTGTTATTACCAGTGGCTTGGGGGTGAAAAACAAAATCATTAGTGACAAAGTTTGAAGTTGACACAAACNCCCACATCAAACATGGTTTTGATGACCATCAGGCCATTGTCATCAACAGGAATCACCATGAGACTTTACATAGCTTGGATATTGTCTCTGTGTTATTACCAGTGGCTTGGGGGTGAAAAACAAAATCATTAGTGACAAAGTTTGAAGTTGACACAAACAGTGGTGGAACAGCAAATATCAGTGGCTGAATCACTGGTAGAGAGTGTCCTGGATGGCTTGGAAAGCTGAGTACAAGGAAACAGCATGCTTTACAACATAG
>VZSC01007231.1:0-43238 GCA_013398225.1 Steatornis caripensis
TGCCAGCCCCTGCCGTGCTGGGATTCAGTGAAATCAGGGAAAAATTGCGACATGATGTCTTTCACGTCCAGGACTCTTGTGAAGCACAAAGAAGAGAGGCCCGCGTTAGTCCTGACTGTTACGCATCTGGTGCTAGGACAGGCAACTGCAGCCTACAAAGCTGCCCATCAGGAACCCTCTACAGGTTTTAAATTCAGATCATGCAGACTGCCTACATGGACAGATAACGTGACGGACGTTATAACAGAAGACATCTTGCTGTCCCGATGATGGAATGGGGAGTGTCCTTCTCCCAACCAAACATAAGCTCTGTTTAATACCCCTGCTTAAATTGTCCTCTACCGATCACGCACATATACATTTTCGAATAGAATAGTTCAGTTGGAAGGGACCTACAATGACCACCTAGTCCAGCTGAAGCCACCATGACTCTTCCTGAGCTCGGGTAGGAGGTTGCCAGTATTTTTGGAGTGAAGAATCTCAGCTCTCAGACACCAAGTGCCAAGTGTCTTTGACTGTGAAGTGAAATAGTCACAAACCGCGCAGGACTTCGCCACCACAGACCAAATATTATTTTTCATTCATCAACGTTTTTAGTAGCAGGATATTTTCACTAAGCACAACATTCATGCTAATGTAGTCCCATTGCCAAAAACACCAATCACAGGCGGTTGCAGTTTTACAACCGATCATTTCTCGTCAATCCGTGGTGCAATATCTTTCTAAAAACTTTGAGGTTTTTTTCCTCTTTATTCATTATGTTATGCGATCCTCAATATTTTGAAATGCACTTTCAGGCTTTGCACTTCGATATTCTTTTCCTATGACCGAAAGAATTAGTAATGCATTTAAACCAATTACATGTTTTTTCATGCGGGGCTCATTCGGAATGCATTCTCGGGCAGATAATAGATGGAGGACAAAGGACCGGCAAGAAACAAGTCTTTGTGATTAGAAAGTAAAAAGTGCACTGAAAGCTGCTGAAATAACATCCAAGGACAGCAGTAAAATTAATGGGCTAGTAAAGATGATTTTTAATGGTAGATCAAAAAAGATACTCTGCAGTCCGAGCACGATATATTGCCCTTAGTGTGCTTTACTGTATTTCACACAATGAAGCACACACAGGAAACAAGTCCTCTCTATTACCATGCCTGTCAGCCAAATTTCGCACAAAAAACCGCACCCGATTCCTCCTGACATGGGTGCAGGACTGGAGAGGGCACCAGGATGTCTCCGTACCTGCTCCGAGACGGGGAGTAAACCCCCAGTCCTGCTCACCCACCGCCCGGCGCACACCGAAGGCAGTGGAGGAGGCACTTGTACCAGGACGGTTTTATATCCTGGCAGTATGTCAGATCTTACACAGCCTGGGATTTCATTTTCCTCCAGTTTAGAGGGCAAAAAAAAAAATTTGGCAAGTGCAGACTGTGAATATTGCAAGTAAGAAGACAGTTTCTTGGAAAGATTGCTCTGCTGGTTCTTAGGAAAAAACATAAAACTTTCGTGTCTGAGCAAAACCGTGGGACTTGCTTTTCTCCTCACATCACTCCCATTTCCCATGGAGCAGAAATAAGGAGCAGCCCTAGGAAAAGGGATTTCTCCCTTAAAATTTAAATGTGCAAACTTTACCCATCAGCTTCAGCTAAGCACGGACACAAGTTCTACATATTCACGTAGGTTGATCTAACTCCTGGAAACCAAAGTCTGCTTGGGACCCCTCTCTGTAAGGAAGTTATTCCAATGTTTACTCTCAAATGAGTTTTTAATTTTAATTTAGTACTATTATTTCCAGTTCTAGCCTGAAGTATCACTTACAGCAATTATTCTATCTTCCCGGTGTTAACAACCTCTGATTGTTGCCTGTTCTCTCTTCCCCTCCCTTGCCTGGGCATCTCTACATCACATTGCAAATCTCTGGCTGTTCGTGAAGTGTATTAAACCTCTTTGGTTCAATTTCAGGTGTCTTCAGCTATTTAATTGCTTTTAAGAGTTTAGTCCATCATCTTTCCTCTTTCAGACGGCGCCTCTTTCTACTTTCCTGCTCCTCGCTGGTGTCCCTCCCATCTGCCCATCTGCTGATAAGCGTTGCCCAACAAGCTCGCAGCAAAGGACCGCTGCCTTCCTGTTTACCAGCGCGCTCTTCTCTGCCAGTTCAGATCACGTAGGCCACCTCCTGCCCGCGGCAGTCTGATTTACAGCCATCCATTTCGGTACGCGCTGCTCTTGCGTACCGCATAGCCGCAGCATCTGATCAGCTCCCAGTCCGAGACATGCTGGTCTGCAATATCTCCCTGGGTGGAGAGGAAAACCGCCAGCAAGAAGTGACCAACTAGCTCTGGAGATGCAGCCCAAGAGTCCTTCCACTCCCATTTCTCTTCCTCTGTTGCAGCCAGATGAACTGAGTCAACACAACAACCAAATCAGAACAACTTTGAATTAAATTACAAGAAAAGAGCGCAAGATGGGACCAGCTGTACCATGAAGCATGAACAGCAACTGCACCAACTGATTGTCTTTTTTCACAATTCTTAATTCTCTTTAGTACCAAAGCTTCTGAGCTCCGTCTGGGTACAACAGGGGTGTTTCTTGCCAGAGGCAATAATTTTCACGTTCTTTTATGATACCAGGCTAGATAAAGTATCTTACGATGAACAAGAGCTGAATTTCTAACACTTAATAAACTCATTTGTACAGCCATGCTGAGGAACCACGAAATATTCTTTCTGATGTTGGAAATAGGACAAAAACGCGGCAGATGAAATGAAGGAGAGTACGGAAATGGAAGGCAAGGAACACGTCTGAGGTGCTGGGATGGTGTCTGTGGAACACCTGTAGCTGGGTTGAGAAGCCCGCCGAGGGCAGGGGGCTGACTAGAAACGTATTCTTTTGTTTTCCACTTTCCTTTCACTGAGATGGGTAAGCTTCAGAAACCATTCGGTGTGAAGCAGGGTTGGAAGGGCTGAGAGGTAGTCTGAGCCTGTCACCTCATTTCTAACCCTGAAGGATCACCACTTAAAAGTGAGTCTCGCTAGCCTCCAGCCAGATGGTACTGGACGCTTGCCCTTGTTGCACAAACCCACTCAAAAGTCAGAGTCAGCAAAGGCCCATAAAGAACAAACCACGCTCAGGCTTTTATTATGGAAAATAGTTCCTTAATTTTGTATTGACCTATTAATTCTGAGTTTGAATAAAAAAGAAATATTCATTTTTGTGGGCTTACCAAGATTCTTGCTTTTGTCTCATTCTCGATGAATCAAATACCCTACAACTGAGTTTAGTCGTACAACAGAGGACACTCTCAGGGCCTTTCTGTCCTGACAACTGCTCTACAGTCCTCTCCTCTTAATGTGCTGGGAAGAGGGAAGAAACTTGCAGAAAATTCCTAAATCTATAAACAAACCAGGGAGGTACACACACTTGATGATGCTTGGGTAGAAAGTGTAGCAGAAACATCTCTAGCTGTGGTGGCCCCAGTCACCTACTGATGGGAATGGTCTCCATTTCCCAGGAATTTCTGGGTCGTGCAAACTTCCTCAGCTGTCAGCTGTTCTTCAGAAGATGGATTGCTGATTACAAGAGGGGATGGGTTACGTGCAAGTCATCCTGTCATCTGGGTTGGGAAAGGAAATGGGAGGAGCTAAGGAAGCTAGTGTGAAAGATTTTTTCCTAAAAAACCAACGTAGAATCACACACAAGATCATCTCCCTTGTGATCACTGATAATTAAAATGCAGTGGTACTACATGTGGTGGGGGAGGCTGGGAACAACCCGTGGCCCGGGGTTGCTCAGCCACTTCTAGGGAAAGCCACGCCACTGGGCTCAGACTGGAGGGCATCAGCAACGAACATGCCATAACATGGATTCATTCATGTTGACATCAAACTCATACAGCAGCAATTAAAATCATCGTTTTATAATCATATTGTCTGTGAGTTTTGGCAACGGCATTTAAAATTTGAACGCAACGTGCCTGCTTCCACTTAGCTGAAGATTGCTAAAAATACTGGTGGAAAAGAAAAATTCTCCTGTGGGGGATGATAAAGAGCATATCCTGTCCAGCAGATATCAGTGGAGCTTTTGCAAAACTGAGATGTGCTGAGATATTGGAATTAATGCCTTTTCAGTCTCTTCCAGTAAATTTCCAAGTGCCAAGAAGCAGAGAGCTAAAGGAGTGCTGTAGTCATGGCCCAGTAAAGACTGGAGTTCATTACCCATTGCCAAGCAACATCTTAAATCCCTCTTTGTGCTGCTTCTGATCCACCATCTTGTGAGTTACGAGGACGCAGGTCACCAGCGGTAGAGTGCCCACTGGTGGAGACAAGTCTTTCCCAAACTTTCTGTGCACTCCCCGAAATGGTTTTTATGAGGTTTTGCTTCAAATTTGCAACTCTCGGAGTACGCGCAGATACAAAGCACACCAGCACAGTGGTGTCTGTTTACTCTGTAACTGTTTGTGCATCAAAACCAGGTTGGCTTTGCAAGGTCAGGCTCAGGAGTGGCTTCTGACCTTGGACTGACACAAAAACCCACGGCCAATGCCAGCCTCTTCTCAGGAGAATTCAGAATTCCGTGCAAATTATCTGCACATATCTGCGAGATTTATGGCTGATGCTTTCTCCCTGAAGATCATCCTACATCATGAAAATTGGCCTTTTTTGGTCATCTGAGTACTTCTGAGATAAATCAGTTATGCTTCTGTTTAACTTACAGGCTGAGACTGACGAGGAATTGATGTTGGAGGCTGCTTGTTCAGAAGCTTGTGCTCCATCTGGACGGCTGCTCTCTGCCTGGCAGCCTTCGTCGCAGTTCTTCCAGGGCCTTTCCTGATGCGCGCCATGGTATTTTATACTCATGCAAGTCATGCAGGGTTACAGCATACCATGTACTTTGTACCTGCCTGTCCTCCGTGAAGGGCAGCAGACCCAAGGAGCGCAACTCAGTTAGAGACGGTGACTTCTGCAGAAAGTGGAACGTTTTCTGCCTACCCAATGCTAAACCCAAAAATTGATTTCTGCACTGTCTTCCGATTGATCTGCCCACATTATAGTTCCTCCGTTGCCTTCAAAAATCAGATTCCAGCTTCTCATTCCTGCCTTTAAAGTTCTGTAGTAGAAGAGAGTTAAAAAGCATCAAGAGGATGTTTCCCAAACTCTTAGACTTTCACTGCAGGAACGACAAGCCCTTAGTTCAGCTGAAGTCTTGGCGTGCTCCGTTCTTTGTTTAGTTGTACTTGCATGCATTATTATTTCTGTGTTGTGTTTTCCTTCTAAGTTTTCCCACAATGCTATTTTCTAAGGCACAGCAGGACTCCATAGAACACAGATCATCATTATTTAGCCTTTATTTTTGTTATACAAACACTAGAGATTCCGGAAGCAGTAGCTGTTCAGGCAAACCCACAGGGCTGTGTCAGTGCAGAAATCAGCACGAGTACCTGCCGCACGTCCCTGCCGAGGACCGGCTCTCAGTACTTCTGCATCTCTGCAACTGCATTGACTACTGCCAGTAACAACAGATGGGTCCTAGGTCCCGTTTTACACGTCCCAGTACTCTGTCCAAAGGAGAGGAAAAGGCAATCTCAATAAAACAAAGGAAAGCTGGGAATCCTTTAGCCTTCTCCATGCAGGCCATGGCGATGTCCACCAGCGTTGGCACCATCGCCCGTGCACGCTGGGCTGGGTTTCTGGGGAGGCAGGTAACATACCATCTGCACTTTCAGCTGGCAGCGAAAGTAATTTTCTTCTGAAAACCACTGGTGTGGCCTTAAAAAAACCCCAACTTCTGGTAATCCCTCCATTTAACAGATACGTTACTTCTCCTGCCCCCAGACTCTCTCCAGATCTTCCGTCTTATCAGCTTCAGTGGACTTCGATCTGCCAAGTGACAAGCCCTGGAAATCCTGATACCAACTTCCTCTGATCTTAAGACTAGAATTTCTCTGAGCATCAACCAACATTGTCCTCTCTGTTGCCCTGGATCAGGAAAGCTACAGCTCTCCCAGCTCATGCGAAGCTCGGTCTGGTCTACTCAGCTCAGCAATTTGCCCAAAGCTCTGTCTTTGCCATAAAGAAATCTACGTGGCGTTTGCAGTGAAGTGGGGATTTTCATGAGACCTGAACCATCAAGTCTCTCCTGATACCTTTCGTGGGCAAAATAAAGAGGAACCTCAGGAGATGGGCTGGCTTGTCCTGGCCCTTGCTCATTCCCAATCTTTGCAAACCCAGCGGTGGCCGCTGCCGGTGGGGCTGGCCAGAGCCCCACAACCACTACGTGGGCCAATCTGTAACCGCCCGCCTGGCCAGGCCACGGCACAAGGCTGAAACAGGCCCTCCAGAAAGGATATAGTTCAAGAATAATTATTTGTTAACCAGAAATAAACATTTTATATTTATCTTCTTGATAGTTCTACAAAACAGGAGGGTTCAGTGGGCAAAGCATCAAGTGCAAGACCTGGGCACCTGCTTGGCGGGACACAGCTTGGGGCTGAGGCTCCCCAAACGACTTTTGCAGTACTGGAGCCAGCCCTATTTTAAGGGCAATTCTATTCATATTGGTTACAAACTTCTGCAAACCGAACCAGTGCAATAGCCACGCACAAAAAAGGAGCAGGAGACACACGAGAACTGAAAGAGAGGATAAGAATGAACTAAGTGCTGTTTTTGTTTAATAAGTGTTTATGCTGGCTCCAGGCTGCTTCTCAGAGTTACGGCATCAGCATTACGGACAATGAGAAGCAAAAGAACAGTAACGGCTCACACAAGAACCCGCAATGCTGCATACGAGCTGCAGCGGGAGAAAGCGAAGCAAGAGTTGAAAACGTGAGTGTGAAAAGGCAAAGGCTTGAGGAAATAGAGAAAGGTGCCAATACTCTCACCTCTAACTCCGTGCTTGCTTCCTCCCTCATATGAGCCTGTGCTTGCAGGAGACTGAATGATTTTCACCGCAATGGTAACGGAGCAGATCTGCAGCCACGTTTGCGTGTGCAGTCATTTTTCCCCAGCTTGCTGCTGGGGAACTAATGAGCTAAGCTGATAAGCTAGGCAACTCCCTCCACGCGCTGCTCGGTGACCGCTCGCAGGTGGCTGCGTGCCGCCAGGTTCAACCTGCCCTTGCTTAGCTACATCAGCGGCTGTCAAAAACGCTAGATGGCAACGCAAAGAAATCTCGGCAATGAGGGACAATGGCCAGTTTTTCAATGTTTAAACAATCTAAGCATTAAAGAGGCCTAAGTACGTCCCTCAGGACAAGCACGTTTCCAAACTGATTTCCTAGAGTTGCCAGTGAGGTTGCTCAGATTGCCTGAAGTCTGGCAATGGTGCAGTTCGGTTGCTCTCTTCATTAACTGTTTTTCTATGTATGTAAGTTATTTCTGTCCACCTGTGTGGTCCCACTAGTAAACAATTTACTAATGCCTGTCATCTGTCCAAGTAAAATACATCTACTAATAAGGGAGTTGCATAGACTAGCACAGGCTTTGTTTCCTCCTTTCATTCTTTTAGGCAACGGTAACACTCTAAATAGCTCCTAACATCTTTTTCTAAAGAAATAATGAATCTTTCTTTCTGTCCACTCACTCTCCCTCACACCAGCTGAAAACAGCCAATGTTAATCTTCAATACAGAGTAAGCAGGTTTCTGGCGAACACCNGGCTGTCAAAAACGCTAGATGGCAACGCAAAGAAATCTCGGCAATGAGGGACAATGGCCAGTTTTTCAATGTTTAAACAATCTAAGCATTAAAGAGGCCTAAGTAAGTCCCTCAGGACAAGCACGTTTCCAAACTGATTTCCTAGAGTTGCCAGTGAGGTTGCTCAGATTGCCTGAAGTCTGGCAATGGTGCAGTTCGGTTGCTCTCTTCATTAACTGTTTTTCTATGTATGTAAGTTATTTCTGTCCACCTGTGTGGTCCCACTAGTAAACAATTTACTAATGCCTGTCATCTGTCCAAGTAAAATACATCTACTAATAAGGGAGTTGCATAGACTAGCACAGGCTTTGTTTCCTCCTTTCATTCTTTTAGGCAACGGTAACACTCTAAATAGCTCCTAACATCTTTTTCTAAAGAAATAATGAATCTTTCTTTCTGTCCACTCACTCTCCCTCACACCAGCTGAAAACAGCCAATGTTAATCTTCAATACAGAGTAAGCAGGTTTCTGGCGAACACCGAAGGTGGTACCGGTAATTCATCTTGCACTTTTTTCGGCTGCCCTCGGAGCTTCGTAAAGAGTTGCGTTACGTGATGACTGCGTGTACAAGGATCCGCACGGAGGCAGATCATGTCATTAGTGCTCTTGGTGGGTCAGGATTTCCAGCTCGGCTGCTGAAGGAGCTATTGGAGACCACTGCTTAGTACCGGCTTCATCTGCTCGAATCCTGCCACGCTCCAATCCCAAACACTCCTTTAGGCTTTTCCGATGACTCTGCGTTGACCTCCCACCACCGCAATGAGCCTTTGCTCTGCTTTCATTTGCCACAAAGGTGTTAAGGTGGGAGAATACCCTTACTCCAGGTAAGTATGCATTTGATGAGACATGGGACAACATTACTTCTGCTGGTACGTGGCGTACAAGACCCGTTGCGAGTTTGTGCTTCATTCTGGAAACGGCACTGGCGCTATGCGTCACCCATCCCACATTAAAACCCAACAAGACCAGAGCAAATCTTCTGTTTTGTGGTGCTGTTAGGAAACAAGAATCTCATTTTACTAAACTCAACACGTCCGGACCTCAAGTGCTGTTTTCAATTCACGACTGCATTTTTAGGCGCAGGGGTTCTTCATTCTCTACTCAATGATCATTTGCTATTCCAGTTTACAAGCCTGAACAAAACTGCTTTCTTAGAAAAAATAAAGCAAGGAAACCAGCCTCCAGACACCAGGAAAAAAAAACAGGCACCAAAACCAAAAGAAAATCACAACCTCAAACCAGGGTAGCCTTGGAAAACAAATAACGCCAAGTTGAAAAATACATTTGCAAATATTTTCTTCTAATGTAGCCCCATCACTGCAAAACTGTTTCCTTAATGTGTCCTCTATTTTTCCTCAACGGAGAACAGAAATTGGTCTTATATTAAGGGGAAGCATCACAAGTCTTTACGGAGGAAATGATTCTAAAGAAAGTCCCGGGGAGCAACATCTGTGGGTCCTCCAGGGCCTCAAGGACAGCAAAGAACACTGTTCTGGGCAATCTGTGTTGAACCACCAGAACACGAGGAAGAACTTCTTTGCCGTGAGGGTGCCCGAGCCCCGGCCCAGGCTGCCCAGGGAGGCTGTGGAGTCTCCTTCTGCGGAGAGATTGAACTCCGCCTGGACGCGTCCCTGTGCCCCCTGCGCTGGGGGCACCTGCTTTAGCGGGGGGGCTAGGGGATCTCCAGAGGGCCCTGCCAGCCCCCGCCGTGCTGGGATGCTGTGATTCTGTAACCCCCTCCAGAACAGCAGCGGCAACCGCACACCTGCGTGACCGCGTCCCTGTCGGCTCCCTGCATACACTGCCTGGTGCGTGCTCACCGGCGCTGGCACGTACCCAGTCCGTGCTGCTGCCGGTGCCGTGAGGGCCTGCACCCATACCGAAGAGATACCATCCAAGCCCGTTGCAAGGCTTGCCAGTCCTGAGAGACGGCTGAATATTTACACCCCCGTTTGCCACCCGTGCGAGGGTGGCTGAGGGGAGGCGCGGTGCTGGTACCCACTCCTGCTGCCCTGCCACGACTCGGAGCTCGCTCGCAGCAAACACCGCTCTTCTCTTGCGCCTCGCTGGCCGCTGAGAAAGCACCCACCAGCACCAATGACTGGAGATACTCAGGCTGCCCAAATTTTTAAAAGATCAGTCAAAAAGTAAATTTGCTGTCGCCACTGATACAACAGCAAATCGCTTCAAGTGGACGAAGCCCACGTAGCAGCCTCGTTACGTCTGACCGTACCAAAGCTACGACTAAGAGGAGCAGAAGGCAAACGGGCAGGCGAGGGGGGCAGAGCAGTGTGGGCAGGTGCCTGGGGGAGCGCGAAATCGGGGTGCGCTGCGGACAGACCTGAGAAGAGCAGTGCGTTCCTGCGAAGGGAAGCAAGGATCGTTTCCAGCATGACTCAAACGACAGAGGTCCTCGGAGCACTCCTGAACGCTGAGCAGGGCAGGTGTGCGACACGAACCGTGCTTCGCGGCGGTTTCATCTACTGCGGAGCACAGCTCGATTCCTGGCAGCGTTCTTGCGTGAACGTTAACAAAATAACCAAACAGGGTGAAGGGCAAGGACCGGTTGCTCCCAGTGGTACGGTTTGCTCCCGTTTTCCCTCTGCTTGGGAGGGCTGGATGCAGAGCAATGCTTGCAGGCATTTATGTTTCCCAGAGGCACCTCGGTGCTGGTCTCATGCTTTGGTTTGCTGTTATGAATAATAATAAACATAGGCTGCATGTAGGACGCAGCTCCAAATTTGGGAGCACAATTCCTATCGAAGGGCCACAGAACCGAGCTGGCTCTCCTCTTACGGCAAGCTGGGGGATGTGGGTTTCTGCATCTCACATGCGTCACTCAGTGTATTTGTTTGTTCTCAGGTGTGAGGAACTGGAATGAAAACAAGCCTCAAAAGATTTTTGGTGAGGCGATTTATGAAATGCAGGAAATTCAAGAAAAGCAAAACTTTGTGTACCTGAGTCTTGGCCCGAGGTTGAAAAACAGACTCCCTTATCCGCGCAGAGCGTACAGGATAACTGCTGGCTGATGAGCATGGTTTTGCTCTTGCTTTTCTGGAAAAGCTGGTAAAAATTCACCATGTATTCTTACGGGTGGCCCTATGCACCTTGTTCAAGCTAAAAAATTCAAAACAGTTGGCCCTATTCGTGAGTACAACACCAGACTGTGTGAGCGAGGCTATAAATTTTTACATATGTGCTAGGCAGAAAGAAATACCAAGGAAGAAATAAATGGAGGGAGAACACAGGACATGAATAAATGATAATTTGGATAAATGGAGGCAAGCAACAAAGGGAACGCTTAACAAGCAAAGATGGCATTTACGGTAGGAAGAGCTCCTAGGCTGCGCGTCGAGGAAGTAGAGGAGAGGTCATTAGATGGAGACATTAAAATCTAATCAACACGAAGTACTGGACAACTAATTGAAGTGGGAAAAAGCTTTCTGCGCTGATGGGATGTAGTGAGTCCTTTTAAACTCAAATATACTTAATTTTGTGATTCAGTTTGCTAAGAAAGACTGTTATGCCTTGGAAATGGAATAACGCAAGAGGGTAGAACGTACCGTGGCGACACACGGAGGCGCTACCTTTGGAGGAGATATGAAAACTGCATCTAGTGCTCCTCCGAGGGCAGAGCAAAAATCACGTTGAAGTTTTGGCACCGAGAAGAAAACACTGGATGCGTGTAGTTTCACGCTGTGTGGTCCACGAGGACTGACCGCGACGGAGGTTGGCCGGTCAGGGCACGGCGAGCGTGCGTGGCGTGTGGAAAGCGAAGGATTTCAGCGGAAAGCTGCGATGGCAGAGCCGAGGAAGTCTGTGGGTGTCAGGGAAATTCCCACCGCCTGCATCCTCGGAGCCGGGCTGAGCGGTGCCAGCGCAGGAATGCCGTGACTCAACGGAAAGCGCCTCCCCAGACCCTTAATTGCAAACAGGCTGATTCGACCACGGCAGCTACTGCCGGAGCTGCGGCTGCTGCGAGCCCTGAACAAGAACGACAGACTCCGTGTAAAACCACGTTACGAACAAAAATCAAAAGGCACAAAGGCTTGTTCATCGCATGGAGGGAAACAAGTGAGCCGCTGCTGAGGAGGGATTTGTGCACGCAGGGTCGCAGCTCTGCAGGGCTGGAGCCCCAAAGCGGTTAACCTCGGCGGCAGGGAGGTTCCAGGCTTTCCTGCTTTTAGAAGAGTTGTCAGCCGAGAACTTGCAAACTCATGCAAAAGATTCCCAAAACTTCAGGCGTGGGCAGCGATGGGGAATTTCCTTCTCAGCTACTTTTGGCCGGATGAGGGGCATTTCCCAAAGTGGTGTTACCAGCATTATTTCCAGATTGGAAGTGAGAGTTAGTCACAGAATGCCAGCACGGTGGGGGCTGGCAGGGTCCTCCGGAGATCCCCCAGTCCCACCCCCCGCTAAAGCAGGTGCCCCAGCGCACGGGGCACAGGGACGCGTCCCAGCGGGGTTGAATCTCTCCGCAGAAGGAGAAATCAGTGAAGGAAGAAGCCAAAACCAAGTGAGATTTGCATGAATATCTTTGTACCTAGTCCTTCCTCCCAATTTTATGAATCACCACCACCTCTTTATGTATTTTATCCGCAATCTCGATACATTCAATACCTTAGACAAAAAGGACCTTTTCACTGCTTCCCTGTAAGGCAATCTTTTGTCAGCTACGCAAAAGGGGCTGATGAAATCCTGGAAGCCGCTTGCAAGGATGTCTTACCACTGGACTTACTGTCTACAAGGAGTAAACATTACATCAGTAATGCTTTATCCCAGCAGCTGCCCTCATTAAAAGTGAATTTCCTTTTCTGCAGTGAAAATAGAGAATAAGGGCAATGAAACGAGTGAGCTGATTATTTTCTTTGCTGATGAGCTATTTGGAAACGTGAAAAGCAGAAACTTGTGTTCTTGAGAGAGCTGCAGAATACGCTCAGGTCACACGTCTCCATACCCGCCCCTTCATGTTTTACCAAGGGGCCAACCTAAACCACCCTCACTGTACCGAACACCTTGGAAGATTCTTGTCAGCGCATGGCCAGGGGAGATAATCACTGTCCTCCGCCAGCAAAGGCGCGACCGCCTCGCCTGGCGTCCCGCCCGACGATGTCGGTTATGCCCGAGAGGCAGCTGCATTGGATTTGAGGACGCGTTGGAACGTCCACCCTTCCCTCAGAGCGTCTGCTGATCTTTCTGCTGTTCGAAGCCCAAAGCAGCAGGGACAGGAGTGAAACGCTCTGATTTCTCCTTCTCCGGCATGCGGGCTCTGCTCTTTTTCCATCGCAAAGGACAAGCAGGTCAGCTCAGCAGCTTTCGGGAAGCCCTCCTGTTGGTTTGCTGCCTGTGAGGGTCCGGCCGTACTGGCTGCAGCTCAGTGCTCATAGACGCCGCTACGTCGCTCCTGTCCTCGAGAGTCTTCCCAGCGTCACCCAACCCTTCCTCATATTTGCACGTCCCTGCCTGGTGCTTCTCCTTCTCCCTTTTCTAGTCGGAAGGGACAGTCATTTGGCTGGTTTGTAATTTTTCTTAAACTCTCCGAGGCTAGGGAGAGAAGGTAATGACAAGGAATTGTGCGGAACGTCAGTGAGGAATCACAAAAGGTGCTGGGGAAATGCGTATTCGCTGAGGGTAATAAAGATGGGAAACGATATCAAGTCAGACGTGCAGACAGGAGAAATGGGAAATCTTGGCTGAAGACCAGCCAGTAATTGTTCTGGTTTCTCAAGCAACCTAAGGGAAAAAAAACCCCAACCCTAACATAAAAAATGGGAAGAGCAGCACAGGCTGTACATACCACGGACGCAAATCAGGATGGCCCGGGACTGCAGCAGCTGGCACGGCTTTGGAACCAGAGAAGTGGTTAACCACCGCAGAATAAGCATTAGCACTTGTTTTGTAGGACCCAAGCTCCTTTACAAAGAAATCTGCCGTCCTACAGTTTCCTCGATATCCTCGAGCACGTTAAAAAAACCCTGCAAGATCTTCAGATGATGTAATTTACCCGGAATTCCTCGACAAAGTTCTTCTCGGCACGGTGCAAAGCAAAAGAAATAGGAATAGGACGGTTTCCAGCACCAGCAGGAGCGAGAGGGCAGCTTTCACGGCGCCCCTTGGCAGTGTCTCGGGGTGCACAACAAAGAGGTGGGGAGGGGACACCGACGAGGTGGCAAGGGCAAAGTGCAATTTTCTCACCCACTGCTGAATTCTAATTAAATGCAATCGTATTTCAGTTGCCAAGGAAAAAAATAACCTTCAAAGTCCTCAGCTGTAGCGAGCACTGCTAGCGAACGGACGGGGCGGGCCAAAGCCTTCAGGCAAAGGTACAGCGCAAAATCAACGGGTTACGGAAAAATGCCGGAAGCCACTTCATGCCACTGCAGAAATCAATCGGGGGTGCTGTGTTCGTTCTGCTCGCGCTGAGGGAGATACCAGCGGCTTCAAAGAGGAGCGCTGATGGCCAGCAGTCGGCGGCGGCCATTGCTCATGCAGGGAAAGATTAACTGAGGGAACCGATTAAAGATTTCATCGCAGCCGCCGCTCCCGTGGCCGGTCCCGTCTCTCTGCGCTGGCGCTGCAGGTGCGTGCCAGCCCTGCGAGGCAAAGCCGGTCGTGGCTCGGGTCCAGAGCACCCAATCTCACCCCTCCCGCTTTCCCTATGCTTTTGTTACTGTTTTCACGGAGCCAGTGCTATGGGGGAAGGACTCTGATGAAACAGGTGGTGCCCTGGAGATACAGAGGGTTTTGTCTTATCTTTTCGGCAAGTTATTATGAAATTTGAAGCTGGTGAGAAAGCGTGGAGCTTTTTCGCAGAACTTCTGCTCTTGCAGCTGGCGGTTCTGTTTTGTCGTCTCGGCACGCAGGCAATCTAAGCAAATGTAATAGGAACAGTAGCTGTAAAAACCCGGAGTGCTATGGGGAGCCTCTGGCAAAAGCTAACTCATTCTTATTGAAATCAAATACAAAAATAAATATTTATACACATAAATCGAGGCACAAATTACATGAATCACCTAGCAGCCGAATCCCTCTGTTCAGGGACTCCCTGGCTTTGGCGGATGCCCTCCCACCAGCGCTCCGGCGCAAACCCGGGACTGCCGTTACCCTCTGGGCACGCGGGAGAGCTCAGCGCTGCCTTCCCCGCGTGCTCCTCAGGCTGCGGCGGTGGCCACCGTGCTCTGCAGCACCTGGATTTTCAGCTGCTTTATCTTTCTACAGCTTTCCATCACTTAGGGAAGCGGTGAGGGGAATGGCGTGCCGCTGGTGGACTGGCAGCAACCTCTCCCCATTGATCAGAAACCAACGCAGCCTCACTGCCTTTAATTCCCCGCTTTCACGTACTGACTCTAGGCATGAGATCGGCCGCCGGGATAAGGCCGGGAGCTGCGGCACGTGCTCACGTGGCTGTGTACGCAGCGGTTTGCTGTTCTCTGCAATGTCTGTGGGATGATTCTCCGCTCTCCCATCGCGCCGAGACCTAGGGAAGAGGCTCCCCTGCCCTGAAACACGGATGACCTTGGCTCAACCGATGTCATGCCTGGAGCACGACGTTAGCGTAAACGTAATCAGCATCAAACCTGGGTATCCCTGGCGACACCAACACGAATGCTCGTTGGGGATAGCCCAAGCTAGATACAGTGCTGCTTTTCATGCCGGAGGACATCTTTTCTTTGCTCGGAACAGAATAATTTTTTTGCTCATGTGTTAGCTCATGCGACACCCAGCCGAGTCCAGGATTACACCCTGTAATCTGCTCCATCTCGAAGCAAGTGTTTGAGGAAGTGTCTGGGACTCCTCTTCCACACAGGGCATCAATTTTTCCAGACAGCTGAAAGCTAATAGCTACCATGATTCAGGCGAGTAATTCTTGTGAAACCAGCTCTGGAGATGTTGCCTAGCAAAACAAATTCTGTCAGCGTAGCCCCGTGCTCTGACGTGGTGCCGAATACACGACGCTATATATAAAAACCAGGAAGCAATCCAAGGGAAACGGCACATCTTAGCTCTGCTGCAGACCATACACAGAATACAGTGATGCAGAAAACTATTCCTGGCTGCTTTTTCCAGCAAATGTAAGTATTTTTGCTTTCAAACTAAGTAAAACCTAATACCGCTTCCTTGCACTCAGGATATTCAGTGGTAATAAGGGTTTCGCATTTGTTCTCCTCTTCTGTGTGTTCTTTGACACAATTCCGGGAGAAATTTTGAAAGGAAGTATTTGTTTAAGAGTAGGAGATGTTTCTGTGCACCTCTTGGACCACAACGGCGTACCAATGACAAGTGAGAAATTATTATTAACTGGAATTTGTAAGGTGTCTCAGGAGAGCAGTTTCTGTTGTACTGTTGGAAACGCAACGCGCTAGTTCAGCAAACCTCCCGTGAGCTTGAACCGAGGTTTCATCTGAATAAGGACTAAACAAAACCCGCCTGTCGCTGCCCACGTGCAGCGATCCCCCTGCGGATGACCTGTAACGAACGCTGCGAGAGGCTGCTTTGAAAGCCATAAATAAATAGATGAATGGGCTCAGGCTGCCTTTTTCACCCATTCTGGCCATCCTGGCGGGATGGGAGCAGCTGTTCTGGACAGAGCTTCCCGTTCCTTCTCCCATCCGACTCCATCCCGGGCACGCTCCCACCCGCCCTGGCTGGGTGGAGGGATGGCAGCTGCCCTCCCCGCCTGCCTGTCCCTACCCCGGTGCAGGCAAAGGGAATGCTCTGCTGATGGAGAGCACCTACTCTCCATTCCTTGAGGTCTTTCGAGGACTGGCAGGATTTCCCAGCTGGAGGGAAGCTGCTGGGCTGGCTGTGGAGGAGGATGCTGGCAGCGGGAGCTCAGGAGAGCTGTGCTGGCTGCCACCTTCTCCAAAGGAGGAGCCTCTGCCTTCGACCTTCCTTTGCACTCCCTTCATACATCTTTTCTTTATCCAATGACTCTTTAACCTCACATATGTAGAGGCTCTGTCTGACCAGTGCTGTGCCCTTGAATGATCTCAGGCACCGAACTCAGCTACAGCAACGGGGACCGTCCCTTCAAACCATCCTCGCAGCGCGGGCAGTGCAGCCGTGCTGCCGGCGGGCAGCGCCCCCGGACTCCTGCTAAAGCCCAGCGCGTGCCCGCACAGCGTTCGGGAGGGTGTGCATCGGCAGGCGCCAAAACTGCGCTGGGGGCCACTGGGGCTCTCTCAAGGCTATGAGGAACTGAGCTCCAGCACCCGGGAACATCTCCCAGTTCTGTTTAGTTTACTAGAGCAGATGCATTCAAACCGCATTGGGAGCAAGTATCGGAGACGGGGATGCCTGTTTCCCTAACAAATGTCCACAGCTACCCGTGTTGTGATCCACGAGCCTGTCCCTTGGCCCAGGGTCTCAGCTGTTTTCCTACACTGTGCCCAGATTCCTTAGGTGCTACGAAAACTGTCCCCACCTCAGGACAGCCCATAGCCTGCTGGTTGGGACACCTCGACAGATAAACATCTAAATCCCCTGCGGTGAAGGAGGAAATCAAACCTTGTTCTGCTACATTCTGGATGAGAGTTTGAACCACTAAATCATAGTGTGAAAGAAGGGGTGGAGAGAGGCAGGAGGGAGCCACGGCAATGATCTCGTCTCCTGGGGCAGCTGTGGCTCGAAAGGAAGGACACCACTGACACATCTCTAACAGAAAGCGGCAAGACATCTTCCACCCAGAAACTCCAGTTCCTTTCCAGAGTACATTGCTGTGTTACGTAAAATGCTGGCAGTGTTATGTAAAATGCTGAAGTTTTCAAGAAGGGAGGATGTGGAAAACATGCCAAGCTCCCGGACTGGCTGCTTCTGGGCACCTCCTCCGGCTGCACCGGCTGCTCGGCATCCTTTTCTAGCTCTCGTCATTAGGAGAGCCTACGGGCTCATCACCAAGTCCTGGGCGGTGAGATAGGACCCGATGCCCAGAAGCTCAGGGTTAAAACGTTCCACGTGGACAAGACAAAGTTCTGCTGTAAACCCAGCCATCGGTGTCTTCTTCCTTTTGAACTTCTTAAGTGGGAAAAAAAGGATGGACTAAATATATGAATGAGACAGGCTCACTGGAGAAATCTGGTTCTATCCACATGACCAACTTCTGTTTGATTCAGTTTGTTTTCCCATGAAGTTTCGTTTTGACATTCGCCAGGGGAGATCTGAAATCCCAAAGCTAATGAACTGCACATTTTGCTCACTCATTCAGCTGCTCAAACCAGCTTAGATTTGGTTACTGCCCCTCCTCTGGGAATCACAGCCTCCAATTTAGCTCAAGTTCTGCGGCCAGGTGTGCTGATCTTCAGCGCACAGCAGCCTGGATCAGGTTATGCGTACTTTCCAGCACACAACAACTCACAACAGTAATCAGCTATCACAAAATGAGCAAAGATCCTTATCGAGGCATATAAGTTGTCTCCTCAAAAATGTACTTAATGAAAATATACACAGAAATAGGCTGCAATAAAAAAAAAAAAAGACCGAACGTTCTTAACGTACCTTTCCAAAGAAGGAGTAGCTTGCTTGAGTAACAAGATAAATCAGTATCCAACTGCACGTATCACAGCTTGGTTCTCCTCCACTTCTAGCGAGCGAGTTGTACGAGCTTTCACACTGGATTCCGATGGTTTTGTTCCAATAGATCTTAATTTCATTGATGCTCTGTATCGAAACAAATGGTCAAACCAATGCTCAGACGTCAATGCTCAGCGATTAACCCTCCTCTTCACCACCTCCTGCATCCTCAGCAGCGAAGCAAAGCCACTTCTTGGTAGGCTAGTGTACGCTAAAGGGGCTGCACCAGGACTAGTGGCAAAGCCCCTTGACTTCATGGGAAGAGCACAGACCACTGATTTCAGAGAGACTGTGCTTTCACCAGAGAATGCAGAATCATTTTTCTAGTTAATCATTGTGGAAAACTAGGGTAAGATGAACTGTATCACAGTTCAGCTGAAGTACAGGACTAAAATTTTCCTACCTGTTCCCTAAAGGATTCCACTAACAAGTTGGCTCAGATATTTGAAAAAAAAAAAAGAGAAAAGCTGCGTGTGAATCTTGGATGAGTCAGCCTAGTACAAAGCGAGCCTCGACAAGCAACAGGAATCTCACTCTTTAAAAAGTTGGCTTGGTACCTTTCATAGGAATCGCTCAGCATTATCATTTTCCCATCATCGCATCAAAAGGAAAAACAGGCAAGGACTAAAGCAACCACCCAGACCTGTTGGGTAACTGTACTGGAAAAGCTCTGCAGTACAAGATCCAAGGTGCTCGCGTTAGAAACACTGAGAATTTATGCAAGGAGATAAGTGCTCAAATATGAAAGAATGTGGCATTGTCACATTTAGGTAAACCTCTGATCCCCTCATTCTCCTTGAAACATCTTCAGCGACTGATACCTTTCTTGAACTGTTGGCCTCAAAACTGGCCGCATACTTCAGTTAAGACCTCACTTCTGCCAAGCCAAACCCAAAGACTCATCCCATGCGGTTACAGACATTTCTCCTGTTTATGCATCACAAGATGGCATCTGCCTTTCCCGACACAACAGTCGCCGACTCCAGCTTGGGTGTTGCCATCCGCCAGCTGTATCGACACCCACTTGCTCCGGCATTGCTGCCTACGGCAGCCATCCTCTTCGCCTGGCTTGCTCCTTCCTCCCGCCCACACGTTCGCTCTTCCGCTCGCTCACTGCTACGCAGGGACCAGCTCTTGTATGAATCTGAGACTGTACTTGCAGATTTGTGATCGTTGACTTAATAAGCAAACTTTATAAGCACGAACGCTATTCCTTATTGTAATTAATGAAAACGCACAAAATGTCAGACCTCTGCAGAACCCCTCTGATACATCATTCCCCTCATTTCTGACAATTAGCCTTTTCTTACTTTCTCATCCAGCTATGCACGACTTATTCGTAGTTTAGTCTAGTGCACATTTCCTTAACTTGCTCCTTCATAAGAATGCCTCATGAAATAATATTGAAAGTCCTAATAAAATTCAAGCTATCTGACACTTGCTGGTTTCCTCCTCACCCATGAGATCTACTATCCTGCTACAGAAGGCAGCTGGGCTCAATACATTTGCTTTATCTGTGAGAAATCCACATTGTTCTTCCTTATCTCCTCTCTACCATGTAGATAACAATTTGCTTGATTATTTTAGGAGTTTTCTGAGAACTGAAGCTTACAATTTTCTGGCTCGTCTTGCCCTACTCCTCCCTTTTAAAGGTAGGCCCCATCTTTGCTATTTCAAGTTTTCTGGAACTTCTACCATTTATCTTTTAAGACTTCTCAGTCTTAACCATGAGAATCTCTGAAACAGTGAATATCATAACCATGAATATCTCTGCAATTGCTTTTCTAAGTTGCTTTTCTAAGTGCTCCTGGAGAAACTTCTTGAAGCTCAGGAATGTGAAAACACAGCATTTATCTGTGCAATGTCCATCTCGTATAGTCTAGTCAGGAACCTTACTGGAGGTCTTCTGTTGCTAGCTCTAGCTGTGTGACAAGTCCAGCCGTAAGCGTGCCTTTGACCAAGAAAGGATTGTTGTCTTCTGATTTTGGCATAAGAAGTCGGTTGGTAATGTGAACTTTGCAGTGAGCAGATGCATT
This sequence comes from Steatornis caripensis, assembly GCA_013398225.1. Classification (NCBI taxonomy): domain Eukaryota; kingdom Metazoa; phylum Chordata; class Aves; order Caprimulgiformes; family Steatornithidae; genus Steatornis; species Steatornis caripensis. The sequence goes on from VZSC01007231.1 coordinate 20,295, forward strand.
CCTTGGTATTCCTTTGTTTGACAATGGATTTATGGAGTGTTTCCTTCTTAGCTGTACGTCACTTCTTCACTGCACCTCATCTTGTGTCTTGGTCTTTCCAATATCATTCTTACATGTTTATGCTATTCTTTTTTGTACTAACGTTCATCATATAATCCTCAGTCCATAAAAAGTCCATGTAAAGGTCTTTCTTGCTTTTGAGATCCATTAGGAAACTTAATGATTTAATCAAATTCGCCTTTTACTGGTCTTTGTAAGGGATAGTTCACACTTACGCCCTTCCGATGCAATATTACACAAATCATGGTAATACCTAAAAATATCTGGGCGCTTTACAAACTTCATTCCTGCTTAAGCTATGAGCGTGTAAACACAAGGTCAGATCCCGAGCTGTTGGTCATCTCCCGCCAATTCTCTGTGTCATGCAAAGCTGTAGTTGAAGGTGATGGGTACTTTGCATGTATAGGAAATGAGTAAAGCCTTGGGATGCAGCCCTGACTTATTAGATTACTTCAGCATGTTGATACGAAGTGACCGTGAAGAGTTGTTAGGCAAACTTAATCTCACTGATGCAAAATACTTCACTTGAAGCCTCCCGCTGAGATGTGACGGACCCCCAGGCAGAAGGGTGGCATCCAGGTACCTCTTTCCACTGAATTTAAGGCAAAGGGAGCTTTTGCAACCCTTTGTAGCAGATAATGGTCAGACAAAGACGGGCTCCCACTGACAGCCTACGGGAACTGCCTGATTTCATAAATTCCATTGTTTCAAACGTTGCCTAAACGCAGCAACTTGCCATTCTTGACGGCTGGTTCTGTCAGGCAGTGTTCGCTGACAGTCAGAGGGACGCAGTTTTCCCTCTTGCTCGCGCACCCTAGTGAATTGAGGCTTGTACCAGGCCTGCCAAGAGAGAAACTCAACCCCAAAGCACACCAGCGCCAGCAGTGGGTAAATACAAAAGGACTCCAGGCACCCAGAAGCACCAGGGGCAATGGATGTGGTCCTCCTCCAAGTGCCGTCATCCCAAGCCTCGTTCGTGTACTTTCCCACAGGTCTATAAACTTTCGCTCAAATTCCGGGTCAGATCTCACAGTTGATTCATAAACATTCAATTGGATGCATTAGGAGACTCAACCGATAAGCAAACTGAAAACGTGGATGTTTCAGTGGAAAATTAGAGTTGTATCTAATCATAGCTCTACTAAGTCCAAGGAGTAAATGCTAGTGGTTGCCAACAGGCACCCTAGCAAGTTGGTCTTGGCTTTCTTAATGGTACTTAAGAAACTTAAAAAACACATTTTAGCAATAATGCTTAAAATAGCTCTCGGCATTTAGTTTACTCACAAAGAAATATAGATAAAAAATAGGAATTTTAGAGAAATGTTTGAAATGGTGCCGTATCTGGGGCTGGATGCCAGCTGGACCAGCTTCCAGCCGTGCAGCCGCCGCCGTGGCTCTGGCAAGCTCCACTCCTGTGCTCGGAGCCGAATGCTCACAGGCCCAGGTTGCTCCAGAGGCGCGGGGATGCTATCACTAACCGCACATTGAACCAGAGACCACATCCCTTCTCAGCAAAACTTAAAAACCCCATGGGCTTCTGCAGCCAGCACTTGTGCGCTTGTGAAACTGTAGGAGCGGGCACTGCTGAGCCCACCTTTCCTCCCATGGCCCAGCATCTGTAATTTATGGCCGTTTCCCACGCTGTGCCCAGGCATTCAGTTTTATTCAGAAGCTATAGCTGCCAGATGAATGTGCATGAAGAGTTGAGCTAACGACCAGAAAAGGAAATCAAATGGGTATTTGTATGGTAATTCTCAACTACTGGTTCAACTAGGACATTTCTTGAATACCGTTGCCTTTAGTTTATTATTTTGTTTCCCAGAACGAGTAATAAACACCTCATCTACTTCTCCACACAGCTCAACTGGAAATCTTTTTCTTGCTGCAGTGCTAGAGAATGGATTCTTCATTCTTGAATTGACCCTCAAAGGCAAACAGAAAAAAACTTGCATAATGAAAGTAGCCCTATCGTGACCTCGATTTTTCCAGTGTTAGTCCAGAGTCATTCCTGTTCCCTGCCAAGACTCCTGTGTTAACTATAATAAACTGTTATTGCCTGGGTTTATATGCAATTTACTTCACAACTGATGCAGTCTGAGGATTTCACATACCGAACGCCTCTGAAGCTGGGTAACCAACCAATGCCACGATAATGCTGGAGCACGGAGGACGCCAGCGTGTGTCTGTACAAATGCACGTATGTAACAACTTGTCTGGAATCTATCCCATTAATTTTACATTTAATCGCCCTTTTCCACATGTATTCTAGGTATTCTTCCCTAACTGGCATTTCTATGAAGAGAGACCACATGAAAGATCTCAGAAGATACCTGGTTCTTAAATATATCCAGTACCTCGTCCTGTCTTCTTCAAATGCTGTCAGCACTTTTCTGGGCCTGCTGGGCAGTTTGTACACGATCATCATCCTGCAGTCTGCAAAGGTTTCATCCAAGTCCACCGCGGTTCTCATTTCGAGCCTCGCAAAGGCGGACATCCTGGTTTCCATCAGCATTGTTGCCAAGATGGTCGTATGGACCTTTGACGTTAGCATCTCATCTACAGCGTTCACATCAGCCCTGCTGCAGAACCTCCTCACTGCAAACGCACACATCAGCTGCTTGCTGCTAAGCTGCGTTGCCTTCGAGGCTTACACGATAACCTTCTTCCCCACAGAGTCTCGACATTTACGGACGGTGAAAAACGCCAGACTGACATCCAGGATCATCTGGATCCTGGTGACTGCAGAGTGCGCCCTGTTCCAGACGGATGACGCCCTGAAGGCCGGCAGCACTTCTGCTCCCGCCCGCAGCCCTTGCGCTTTGTTGTTTCACTTCTCCAGCATGGCGGCAGCCCTCCTCTGGTCCCTCAGTTACTTCCTGGGGATTCTTTTAAGGATCGTCAATGTATACATCTACTACAAAATATTTTTTAGCATGTCTAACAGATCTACGCTAAAAACAAAGTAGTGCCTGCTCCCAGCGGAAGCCGTGCTGTGACACCAAACTGAAGGCGCTTCAACACAATTTCAAACTATTGGTTTGAAAACTGTTCAGTAACCAGGACCAAGGCTCACATTTTGGCACGCCACTGAGTTTAAACCTCCCTGTTTCCTGACGCTATTTAGCCTTGGTTATTGTGAGGAGCTCGGGGGCCTCGAGGAGCCCCTTGGCACTGAAACACACCACCACTGGGCTGTGGGTGCTCATGTTGACAACCTGCGAGTTAACGTGGGCTTGACTTGATTGTTCTCGATCTAGAGTACAGGTGAAACAAATGACATTTCATGAACGGTTGTGAAAACTAGAGCAACCCAAACATTTGTTATATAAAAAGGGTGCTCAGAGGCTTACTCAGGGATCCGTTGAGCCAAGAGCTGTATAGTTCTATACTAACGGCATGCTCTATGTCCTAAAATATCTCCAACTCTGGTGACCCACTGGGCTCAGCAGGTAGGATTGAGAGAAAAGATGAGCACCAAGCTGACCTAGCCTGGCTGGGCTTGTCTTGAACGTGGCATCAGCCTCACCAAGAGAGCCCCTGGACAGAGCAGGGCTGAGCTGTCACACCTCGGTGCACGCCCGGAGCTATTCCTGGGAGGCTGCTACAACACAGTAGTAAATAGCTTCTCTCACATCCTCCTTCAGAAACAAAGAGGAGGTGGAAAGCCAGAATGCAGTTGTTTGCCCCTGTGGGCTCCATGTGCTGTATCCAGAGGGATCACCAGTGATGTTGGTGGCTGTGGGAGGGCAGGGAGGGATGCACTGGGGCTAGCAGTGCTGTTCCAGCTCCCTTGGCAGTGGTGCGGAAGACCAGGGACATGGATGTCCCTCTGACCGCGCTGAGGCTTGGGTGGATGTACAACAGAGCTGTTACCCATGTGGGATCTCCCCAACGCACTGGGAGGTTATCAGCAAAGCATAAAGTACTCCAGATACCTCAGACGCTCCCCAGCGCACAAGTGGAAGTAGGTACTTCCAGTTACTCTTGTAGTCTTGCATTGGAGATGGCCTCTACCTTCAATTAATGGCTGTGGTTTTGAAAGACTGAAGTTCTGTGATACGTTCTGCAATTCACAGATTGAAAAAGGTGGAAAGAAAAGTGAAATGAGCCAAAACTCAAGTATTAATAGCCACAATGCTACACACAGCCTCCTTCCCTCGTGCTTCTAGACCTTCATTACACCTCGCCAGCTTGAACACAGCAATAAGCCTCTGCCTACTTGAGGAGAAGAAGGATGTGGGGCACAAAACTCAAGCGTGACGCATTTCAGCTCTAACCTATTCTCCTCCAGCCTGCAGTAGGTCCTCGCACTCAAACTGGCACCAGCAGTGAACGCCTGACATGCCCCCCTGGTAGCAGCTACTTGGCACTTAGGCCACCAGAGCTACCTTTCGGCCAAGCTCATCTTAGCGAAGGAGTTAAAAAAAAAACGTTTCTGAGACCAAGAACGAAAAATGTGATTGCGAAATTGAGAAACTGGCTGGTGAGCAGAGCAAGGAGCAGGAAACTCCTCTGCACTTGCCGTTTGCCTTGGTTTTACGAAGTCTGGTTTCCAGTTGACAGCTCCCGCACCTCTGGTCACCGTGGACTACAGGCCGCTCGGGAAAGTGGTCACAGCTCTAATGCTCAGTCCCGAGGAGAGAAGGACCTGCCGCTGCTGGCCACCTCCCGCGCGGCAGCCAGACGGGTGCACCTGCATTCACTGCCCCTTCTCTTTGTGTGCCTTCACGACCCTTGCCACACTCCCTGAGAAAAGGCTGCAGCTTTGCTTCTCCATCAAAAACCAAGCAACAATAACGTGGACGTGCTCGGCTGGCTCTAAGAGATGAAAATATTGAGCTCTTACCGCTGCTGAAATCTTTAAAAATACTGAAATCCCTTTGGCTACAGTAATACACTTCAAAAAAATGACGGATGTTGTTATTATCAGAATTTGCAGGAATTATCTGCCTAAATGCTGTTACTGCCGATGAACGTCGGCAGGGTCAGAGATGGTGCAGGGCCAGAAGGGAGTGAAGAGCGCTCGACATTGTTTCTCAGAAGACTGAGAGGAAATACTGCGAAGGGCTGGGTACCTGGTAAAAGCAGAACAGAAATGTAATCGAGTCACTGAAAAACAATGCGATGCAGTCCCTTCAATTAGGATGTTGCCTAACAAAGCTGATTTCTTCTGCAAGAAGGATGTCTTAATAATTTGACGCAGTGATAAACCGTTCGTATTGTGGAAGCCTGGAGTGCCACTTTCAGGAAAGACAAAGTGCTACTTGAAGTGCTGTAATTAATAAAGTTTTGTTTTCTTAAAGCATGTGCATTATTTATTACAAGCGTGCGTTTGTTTTGAGGATCTGCTACACTTCCGGCTCCTCCCGCAGAAGCCCATGCAGACGGCTGAGCGTGCACCAGCGGACCGGAGCCCTGTTTGGTACGCAAGGCACGTGGGATTTTTAATCTTTGAATTCACCACTTGGCTCGAGATTTATTTTATTTTATTTTTTTTTGCTTGATTTTCCTGACAAGTGCCTGTGCCCTCAGGACAATCCTTTTCTTAAGAAATTAATGAAAGCAAACACTGAGCGTGAGTTGGCTCGAACAGCAAGCACGTAAGAAGGTGGTCGCCTGTAGCAAAACACAGCAAGTATTTACCTGCATTGGAAACCAGGATCCCAGGCAGCGCGGTGCAGCAGGACCAAGCTGCATGTGTACGAGCAGATGCTGCGGGTGGTACCTTCTTCTGCTCTCCTTCCCCGGGGGCACGTGGGGACACACAGCTTTTAGCAGCCCTTTTGGTGAAGCAGCTGTAGAGCAGTGCTGTTTCTTTCTGAGCAGGAGGAAACGAGGCAAGGGGAAACGGTGCTGGCTGCTTTACTTTCCCAAACGCCCAGACCATTCGCTGAGCTTCACGNACGGTGCAGCAGGACCAAGCTGCATGTGTATGAGCAGATGCCGCGGGTGGTACCTTCTTCTGCTCTCCTGCCCGGGGGCACGTGGGGGGACACAGCTTTTAGCAGCCCTTTTGGTGAAGCAGCTGTAGAGCAGTGCTGTTTCTTTCTGAGCAGGAGGAAACGAGGCAAGGGGAAACGGTGCTGGCTGCTTTACTTTCCCAAACGCCCAGACCATTCGCTGAGCTTCACGTTGACAAGACGATGTGAACGGGCGAGTCCAAAGCTCGGCTCCGAGGTCACGGGAAGCGAGGACAAGAGGACTCAGCAGCAGAGATGCTGTTTTTCATGGATAATCATTTGGTGTAGCTTTTAAATTGGTCCCTGCGCAAGACGGAGTGCCTCCCTGCAGCGCAACACGTTGCAAGCTGTCCTGGTGGGTCAACGGGACGCGAGGGGCCAAAAATGCTGCCTGGGCAGCAAGAGGGGAGAGATGCCGAGTGGGCCGGAGGGAAGGTGGGGCCATGTTTCAGGTTGTTGCTCAGCGTCGCTGGTCAGAAACTGTTCCCTCACCTTGCTCGGGGCGTTCGGTTCCCCATCAGGATTGCCGCGGCCCTCCAGCTTTCCCCGGGAGCTCAGCGGGGAGACGGGCGATTACTGTGTAACGGCAGGGGGAAGCCCTTTGCTGACCGGTGTAATTTGTTGTATTATTGTTAAGGTTTTAACTCATTCTTTTTCTACCTAGATACATTGCTAATGCTTAATGAAACAGCTATTGCAGTGGCTTCGTCTCCTGGGCATCTCCTCTGTGTCTGATAAAACTGCACAGCCGCTTCAGTATCGGCCATGGCGGTACTTAAACCAAACCAAAAGGGCTGCGGTGCAGCAAAGCGAGGAAACTGAGGGCAAAGTGACGCTGACTTCCGAAGACGGAGAGTTCCTCAACCGGACTGAGGTGCCCGCAAGCCCCAGGCAACGCGTGAAAGCTGTCCTAAACTAACAACCCAGCTCCATCCACCTGTGACGGCAAGGGAACCATGGGCGCTTTGCAGCCCTGGCGATTTTAGAAAGCCGGGGAACAAAATGGAAATACTTGAAGGTGGGGGTGAGAGCCGGGAACTGGGACTTTTGCTTGGTGCCTGGGAGCCTGGCGGTCCTGAACGCGGCGAGCCCCACAGCCGCCACCTCCAGCGAGCTCTCCTGCGTTTCAGGCTTCCCGCTCCGCTGGGAACGGGGCAGTGTTCCTACGTCTTCACTACAAAACAGGAGATTTTGTTAATCACCGTTTTTCAATGAAAAATCTTGACGGCAATTCCCCGGCAGAGAGCTGTGCCGTGCTCCGCTGTACTGTGCCTTTTCTATTTACCTTCGCAGTCTCATCTCAAGACCTTTGGGTTAGGAGGCATTTAGGCAACGACTTTGCCTTACTGCCTTACAACACCAGGACACGTCTTTCAGCTTGCTGTGAGGTCAAGCTTTAAATCGCACCATCCCCTTGTTTCTGCTGGCTTTTGGGCACCAAAGCAATTGTTATTCTAACACTCAGAAACATCCAAAATTCACGTGCACTGCAAAAAGGGAATAATTTAATACAAGACACTGCACTAAACAGAGCTGAGACTCTCACATTGTGCAAAATGAGAGTTCGAGAAATTTCTTCTCCCTCCCAAGTGGCTCATTTCCGTAGTATGAATGAGCGTTTGACTAATCTTAAGTAAACCAGCAACCAAAGTGATGCTAGCTGGTGTTAATACTATAGCACTCCCCATCAAAAGCAAAGGAGTCGACGATGGTTATCTGCTTACTTCAGCCACGCTAAACTTGCTATGAACCCCACAATATTGTGCCGGGTGCTTCTTCGCAACAGTTTTTATTTTATGGGAAGTCAGTGGTGGAGATCTATCCAAAAAATACCAATAAAACTAGGTTATCCGTAGAGCCTGGCAGGAAACAACCTGGCTGTTTCTAGAGCTGGGTCATCTGGTCTCCTGCTGCCTGCTCTTGTACGTGTTAAGAACCAACAGACTCCTGGTGACCTTTTCTGTTCAAAACCCGAGGAATATACACATAGAAACCAGTAATCCCACAGCTCTGAGATTTTTTTTCAGCTTCTTCTAACTACGCCCTCTGCTGAAAGGCAAGTGAACCCCCCAAATAGTCTTTGACAATGAAAGCAATAATATCTATAATGTAATATATAATTATAAAGACAAACACAAGAGCCTAGGGACTGCGCTCGGTCTGCAAAGGTAACCACAGACCCATAACCACGGCTGCTGCCGTTGCTTTGATTGCTGCGTCTCCACCTCGGTGGATTTGCAAGAAAAATCCCAGGGAAGGTGAAGAGCAGCCTGGCAAGGGCTTTCCCATCAGTGTTGAAGTCGGAGGCCTGATTCGTCTCTGATTTCAGTGACGGCGGATCAGGCCTGGAGTGGAGCTTAAAACTTGTGACGTGGTTTAAACCCCAGCTGACACGGTTTGACCAGCAGACGTTCCCAAGTTGCACCGTACGCTCACCAAAGCTAAGACAGACATAAAATGAAATGTCAGGTATTGGATTCGCTTAGCTGAGACCTACAGATGACAGCGTTATCACAGCCCAAGCTGGCGAGATTTTTATTAGTGAACATGCAGATCACATTTGACTCCTTAGGTGGCAAAGAGGGACACGGAGAAACCCCAAATGACAGAGAGACGCTGCTGCGCGCTTGTATCTCCTGTCCTAAATCTAAGCAGCAGAAAGCAAAATGACAGTTTTGCCGTTGCACGCCTACCGGCGGACCGTCCCCATCGCCCCTGCTTCTGATCACCTTCTCAAATGTAAAGGAAACAAACCTTACACAGGATGATAAAACCGATAAATAGAAAGCGGTGCCCTCCCCCTGCCGTCAGCAGATGCAGGGTCTGGTTGCGGTTTCAGCGTGCAGCTCGCGGGGGCTGCGGTGGGGAGCCCCTCTTCCTCTTCCCCAGGGCTGAAGAGCTGCTTTGCGCACGCCCCGCAGCCATCGGTTCAAAGAAGTCCCCGAGGCGCTGAGCAGCCTTTAGCTTTGCCCCGTGCCGGTACGAACTTTGCGGCCACAACATCTCAGCCCCGCCGCCAGCGTCCCTCCCACGAGCACGTGCGTTTTCTGGGCAGCGGCCATGCTGAAAGGCAAGGAGATGCTCTGCAAGGAAGTTCTCTCCTCCGGGCCCGCAGCTGGGGCAGCAGACCGGGTTGCCGAGAGGTTTGCGTAGCTGGAATCCCCAAAGCGCTTTGCGGGCCATGACAGAACCCTCTGTTCCCTTTGTTTGCATCCTCATACGACGTCTCCAAATCGTTAGAAGAAAGGGGGTTTCTCTACAGCTCTACTAATAGCCATCGGCTCTGGGGTTTTTTCACTTGAAGTACGATTCCCTAAGCGGTTTGGGCTGCCTCACGAACCAGCACGCCTCCTCGCTCACAGAGGTGCGGCTGTGAGGTCAGGTCGCTTTCTGCGACAGGTTCGCAGACCCGTCTGTCTTTGCCAAGAGCCTGGAGTTCTTTTCCGCACCGGAAAACCTCAGCGCTTCTTCCGCTGGCTCCGTGGGCGCCGCGGACACTGCTGTTGCTTGGGCATTCGAGGAAGCCCAGTCCATCCGCTCCTTGACCGCAGAAGCATGTTCTGGGGTGCAGGGAGAGGAACCTACCCCTCTGCGGCGGGGCTGCAAATGGACGGGGATCGCCGGAGGAAGGCACCGATGGGCAGGATGCAGCCGGCGCGGCAGCGGCAGGCAGGCNGGGCGTTCGAGGAAGCCCAGTCCATCCGCTCCTTGACCGCAGAAGCATGTTCTGGGGTGCAGGGAGAGGAACCTACCCCTCTGCGGCGGGGCTGCAAATGGACGGGGATCGCCGGAGGAAGGCACCGATGGGCAGGATGCAGCCGGCGCGGCAGCGGCAGGCAGGCACTCGCATCTCGCGTTCGCTGCGTCCTGCGCTTCGCACAGCCCCTGCGTGAGCAAGAGGGGAATCCTCCGGCGGGGGAGAGCGAGGGAGCACCGGGCCCTGGCAAGGAGACACGTCCGCTGAAGCGCGATGGCTCAGGGCATGCCCTGATCTCGCCCTCCGAGGCCGCCTGTGAACGCTTTTACCTCCGACCGCTGCACGGGGACTGTGGGTACCACACCTTCGGTTTGCATCCAGTGGGGACGGTGTGTTTTGAGGCTTGAAGATGCAACAGAAACCGACATTGTGGGGGCCAACCTAAAATCCTTCCAGAGCTTTAAAAAAAGAGCAAGCCCTGCTGTGCAGTTTCGGGCAGTGCTTTTAAGGGTTTTCCCAAGAGATGTGAGGCCCTGGGGTCCACGGTCAATGGCCGATAGCCCATAGTAAGTCTTTTAGAAGCTACGAACAACGTGCCCCGGGGTGCACACTCAGTGGTGGGACTGGGAAGGAGCTGTCAACAACAGCAAACACCACGGGGCGAGCGCAAGCTGGTGGTGATGGAGAAAGGCGGGCGGGCAGGCCAAGCGCACATCCGCAGCGTGTCTGTCGCTTCCGTGTTGGTAACCTTAGGCAAATCTCTCCAAAGGTGGAAAAACCCCTCGGCTACAAGAAAATGGGTCAACTGGGAAAACCCGCCGGGCTGATGTGCATCATGAGCATATGCTAAAAGCAGGGCAGGGGTGAAAGAAAACCCCAACGAACCTGTGCCGATGCTGTGCCAGGGGCTTTGCATCGCTGAGCGGTCCGTGTGGCCGCCTCAAGGGCTATCCTCCGTGCAAGTTCTCTTTTCCAACACCTGCCAAGCAGCATAAACGCAATTGTAAACCACACATTAGCCCCAGTGGGCAGGCGTACGAAATCCTTGCTGAGCCTCTCGTTACCCGCCGTTCGAACACCCCGAAGCTTCACGGCCCAGTCCGTCCGGCTCATACAACCAACAAACAACGGTGTTCATGAAACCATGAGCAGAAAAGCAATTCTAGCACGCAGCTCCCAAGGGACCGGCGCAGCGTAGCCGTCTTTCTCGGGTGGCAGCACCAAGGAGACCTCGTGCTTGTGATTTTTCCCTTCCCACCGCGTGGGAGTTGCTCGGAGCAGGTGATTTTTTTTCTCCGTTCAGCCCAAACGGTCACCGCACTGATCTAGGGTGCGTGTAAACTCTGCCTCTTGGAAGAAGATCGGTTTACGTTTCGATGTTTTTAAGCGCGCGTCGGTCAGGAATCGCATCACGGCAGTAGTACTATGTGAGCAGAAAGCTGAAATAAAAGAAATTTCGGAACAGGTACGAGATGGTACACAAAGAGGGAAGATTCCAGGTGATGGGAATGACCAAAACAGTTACAACATACAGCAGAGGCTAAGCAGCACGTTTGCCTCACTTAAATATTAGGGTGAGAACTGAACCTTTCTCACGCTTTTGCTGGGAAGCCGCTTTCAAAGCAAGTTTGATAATAATCCAGGGAGCCATTTTCGAGAAGGAAACAGTCAGACAGGAAAGTGTTTCTCTACAACTAGGTCATCTTTCAGATATCTATTTTCTTAAGCACTGAGAATCCAAACAAACAACTTGAATTCAGACCTCACACAACCCACAGGAACACACTAAACCGAAGAGATTGCTTTGCTCCCTGCAGTAAATTCGGTTGGTAGAAGACATCGAGTTGTCTCGGAAAACGTTGCTATTTTGGCATCAGTGCCTCAAACTTCCGGAAAACGAGGAGCGATTGTGTCGCTTCTAACAGATGGTGGCTCAATTTTCTTTAACCCGCAGGCATTTCTCCAGATTGTATTTAAAATAGCTTTGAAGGTGTTTTGTAATGAAAAACGAGTGCTTTCGAAAGCGCAGAAGATGTCTGGCCGCCGTGGCTCTGGGCTGGGAGCAGTCGGCAGCGCGGGGCGCTCGCTCGAGAGGCAGCGAGACCCTTTGGAAGGCGCCGAGCACGGAGGCCGCGCCGTGCCCTGACGCGCCCTGCTTCTGGGGTTTCTGACTCTGTGTTCTTGCTCCTTTTTGCTGTACCATTTCTGGAATCCGTTCCGGCGGGGGTAATCACCGTTCTCGTTTGCACGTCATGCCCTCTGCTGGGAAAGCAACGGTTTAGGCCAGCCGAAAAGAAAATCGTCCTGGGTTGCTCTGGCAGGTGTGGAGGCAAAACGCAGTGCTGGGACAAGGCAGCAAGTCACCGCCGGTTCCAGACCTGGTCCCGCAACGGCACCTTTCGCCTCTGCCATGCGCTGCCCATTTATTCAGACCCGTTTTCGGGAGCTCTCCCTTGCATGCGTCAGCTATGCCGAATAAACCCCGCTGGGGCTGATTATCCCCTCCTTTGCTCAGAGGATTATTTGAGTAAGGGCAAGCAATTAGGTTGCTCTACAGCCAATGCTGAAGAATAAATCCGTCCCGCTTAGGCTGTGGTAAATAAACGCCGACACTGATGGGAGTTAATACTTACCATGGCTAGACAGATAGTTTGGTTTAAGGCCACTCTTCTTTTTTAAACTTTTAGCCCAGACGTGGGTTTGTTGTCTGCTGCTTCCTTTTGCATCCCGCCTCTTGGTGTGCGCGAGCGTGTTCCTTCCAGTTCTCCGGGAACGAAAGCGGAAGCTGAAAAATAGCACATCTTTCTCGGTTGCACACAGTGAGCAGACCATGCTTCTGCTGCTGTCGGAGATTACGAAGCCTTTTGCTGCCCCGAGAAGCCAGACCCGTTATATGCCTGGACCCGAGCACGCCGCAGAACAGGGCTCCCAGCGGCGTTTCTAAAACGCTGTAGAGGTGCTGACGGCCTCGCCCCGACGAGCCTGTGCTCGTGCCGGGGGGGTTCCACGTTTGCCTGATCGTAAAGAACAGAACTCATCCATGCAGTGGGTGGATTTTCAAGAATGAGATGTGTCCATGCTCAGAGCATATATTAAAAACCCCTCGAGTGTCCAGTCCACCACCAATAAGCCACTACAGGAGAAACCATTAAGACCAGTAGACTTGGATCTGCTGTTGACAGCGGAATGAGGGTGCGGGGCCGCAGCGTTATCCCACGGCGGGGTGCGTGCCGGTGGGAGGGATGCTGTGGGCCCTCTGCACCTGCGCCAGCACGAGCTCGGCAGAGCGGCACCCGCAGCCTGGGGCAGCACCGTGGCGTGGAGGCAGCTCGGGTGCCCTGCAAGCTGGGCTGCTCAGCCAGGCAGCAGAAACCACCGGCAGAGTCTTTCCAAATTCACACGATAAATACACTAAAATGCAAGGAAAAACACTTTCTGTTGCCGTCAGGCCTGGCAGTCCCCCCTGATCGTGGGCAAACGGGGAGACGTAAGGATTGCAGCTCATCACGTCTCCCCAGACGATCCAAAACAAACGAGCAGCAAACCACACAACAGCGCTGTCTCTATAACGCCAAGCCTTCTCCCCGGCTTTATCGCAGCCCCCTGCCCTAACACCGCCGCTCCAGCTCCCCCCGAAACGGCGAGGAAATTAATACATAGGCAGCAGCTGAAAATCGAGTTATGTTATTACACGTGCATTGCTTGCGAAAGACCTAAATAACGAAGAGTCTAGTAGTTGAAAAACACGCACGCCCCGTTTGGTAACGCACGAGCTTGCATTTAACTGTTAAGGCCTGTGCAACGCCATGGCTGATTGCAACTTCTCTGGAGTTCTCTTTTCAGAGAAAAGCTGCATTTTCAAGCAAATAAAGCCTTGCGCAATCTAAAAATTCATTTTTTCGTCCGGACACTGAGAACCAAAGTTGCCACCTAAAAAAAAAGAACCTTGCTAGTCGCCGCAAATTCCTTCTCATCAGACTAAACTTCTCAAAATGCGTTTTCCACAGGGGAAAAAAAAAAAAAACCCTTTTGCTCCCGTAAAGGTGACCTCCAGAACCGGGATTAACTCCCTTTGGTCACACAGCCGTCTGCCAAAGCCATCGAAACAGCCGAAACCGCACCAACCAACCTCAGAATATTAGCGCTGGGGGAAATGATCAGTAACGGGTGTTTGCAGGAAAAAATAAAGCCCGGAGCTTAGATCGCTTGTGATTAATGAATGTTACATGCAACAGGGAAGACGGGACAGGAGCATCCTGTCCAGCTTTGCTCACCCGAGGAGACGGCGCTGGAGCAGCGGCAGGCAGCTCACCTCAAAGCGTACGCGTGCACGTAGCGCGTCTTACCTCAGAGCAAGTAATCGGCCCTGGGACAGACGTAACCAGTTCGTAGAGGGTTTATACACCCGGTTTGTGGGAATCCTCACCCAGTGACCTTCCGGGCAGACCTCTGAATGCTCCGACACGGGACAACCCAGAGTACCCGAGAGTCCTGCACCGCTCTGCAACCCTCTTGCTCAGGATCTGGCCCTCTTGGAGCTGCTTGTGGGCAGCCGGGAGCCGCCCGTTGGTCCTAACAGCGTGACAGCGCGTTCGCACCTGAAGATGAAAAGCGAATGCTCAGGGTGCNTAACGCACGAGCTTGCATTTAACTGTTAAGGCCTGTGCAACGCCATGGCTGATTGCAACTTCTCTGGAGTTCTCTTTTCAGAGAAAAGCTGCATTTTCAAGCAAATAAAGCCTTGCGCAATCTAAAAATTCATTTTTTCGTCCGGACACTGAGAACCAAAGTTGCCACCTAAAAAAAAAGAACCTTGCTAGTCGCCGCAAATTCCTTCTCATCAGACTAAACTTCTCAAAATGCGTTTTCCACAGGGGAAAAAAAAAAAAAACCCCTTTGCTCCCGTAAAGGTGACCTCCAGAACCGGGATTAACTCCCTTTGGTCACACAGCCGTCTGCCAAAGCCATCGAAACAGCCGAAACCGCACCAACCAACCTCAGAATATTAGCGCTGGGGGAAATGATCAGTAACGGGTGTTTGCAGGAAAAAATAAAGCCCGGAGCTTAGATCGCTTGTGATTAATGAATGTTACATGCAACAGGGAAGACGGGACAGGAGCATCCTGTCCAGCTTTGCTCACCCGAGGAGACGGCGCTGGAGCAGCGGCAGGCAGCTCACCTCAAAGCGTACGCGTGCACGTAGCGCATCTTACCTCAGAGCAAGTAATCGGCCCTGGGACAGACGTAACCAGTTCGTAGAGGGTTTATACACCCGGTTTGTGGGAATCCTCACCCAGTGACCTTCCGGGCAGACCTCTGAATGCTCCGACACGGGACAACCCAGAGTACCCGAGAGTCCTGCACCGCTCTGCAACCCTCTTGCTCAGGATCTGGCCCTCTTGGAGCTGCTTGTGGGCAGCCGGGAGCCGCCCGTTGGTCCTAACAGCGTGACAGCGCGTTCGCACCTGAAGATGAAAAGCGAATGCTCAGGGTGCAAACAGCGAGCCCGTGCAGGCAGCGGTCAGAACAGGGCTCCCGCCCGCACCCCGCTTTTCCAGAGGGTGCTGCTGCGAGCGAACCCGTGCGCAGCGCGGGTCGCGCCGTCAGGGCACAGCCTGCGCAAAGCTCCCTCGGTGACACATGGTTTCCAATTTAACACGAGCTTACCAGGGTATCAGATGACACCGTGACTTGGAAGTCACCCCGCGGCTTGACATTTGCAAGAAAAAGCGCTCGATTCCAGCCGCGTGACCCAGCACTCCCGGCGTCCTGGACATATATCTTACAATATAATTAGGGGAAAATCGGACTGCAGCCACAGACGTGGCACCAGGAGGCTGTACCGAGAGAGTCAAGCGGTGCACTCGGGCACACGAGGCTCTGAGGATGCAGCACGGATGGGGAAGGACGGCAAGCCGTCGGAGCAGAGCTGGGGTGAGCTCTGCTCACTGCTGCTCGCACCGGTCCCCTCCAGCCACCACAGTGCGTGGAGGTAGCAGCTTCTCACCCCGTGCGAGGGATTTCCTGGCAGTTTGGGATTTGTTTCACGCCTAGCGCTATTTGTGTCTGTGTTTTGATCCTGCTTGGTGCAGGCTCAGCCACGCAACGAAGCAGCTACCCATTGAGGCTGGTGCTAGCGCGGATGGCCGGAGGGGGACCGTCGGCATTGCTGTCCCTGTTAGGGGTTTAATGAGCGACGCTTTCGATGTCCAGCCAGCTCTGCGGCTCCACGGACGGCCTGATCATGGCTTTGTCTCAGCAGATATGTGCTTCCCAGTGCTACAGTGCCTCAGCAGGTGTAAGCCCCGCGAGCGTCTCCGCTTGTTCCCCAAAGACCCAAGCTGGCGGATGGGAGTAAACTCCCTCCGCGTTAACCACGACGTACAGGGTTCAGCCGATTCCCTCATTAAGAACCCTTTTCTCCAGGGAACACAGATGAGAGAACTTCCTTAACATCTCCCGGTAACTCCTCTAGTTTTTCTCATGTTTGCAGCCCCGGGTTAGCCCCGGGACCGGTGACTGGACCCCAGGAAGGTAGAGGTCCTGCGTTTCACCCACGTCAGTCGATGGCGATCACGCCACGATGTGTAAATGCCGCTGATCAAAGAGCCCTCACTGACATGTCTTCGAGGCTTGCTCTGGGAGGCGGGGGCAGGTTTAGTGGCAGGTCCAGGCACGGCTCTGCCCGAACAAGCTTCACCGCGGCGCCCGTGCTACCCGGGGCCGGGAGGCTGTGTCCCAGCTCAGCTGCGCTTTCGGGTCCTGCCTCTCCAAGGAGAAAGCAGTTTGGCCACCTCAAGACCCAGCAGCTCGGCGTGACCCATGCTCCTAACTCCATCCACACAGCAAGCAAAACATATTTTCATCTCAGTCAGAAAGCGGGACAGCTTAATAACGCATTAATTGTTTGCGCCGTCCATCTATTTGGCTGAGAGGGATGAGATGTAATCAAGACTTTGCGACAATTCCCAAGGATGAAGATGCCACGCGCTTGCTCCTGTCAAACGTCATGCGGTGGTAGAACGTGTGCAAAACCAGTAAATAACACACATGAAATAATAAAACGTTCAAGTCCACGGCGAATGCTTCACATCCTCACTGCAGCTGATCGGGGAGGAAAGACAGGCGAGCGCCGCGCAGAACCGTGCAGGACTGACCCGCCGTGGACGGGACGGCATCCGAGCGGACGCCGGTCAGATGCGGGAGGGTGCTGGTGCCGCTCAGCAGGGATGCACCTGCGAGACCCAGGCACTCTAACCCCGTCAGCATTCTGGGGAGAACTTTTAATGAGAGGTGTTTCACGATATAAAACCTGCCCGTTGTCTGTTTTAAAAATTGTCAAGGCTATGAAGAGGCTGGCTCTTGCCCCGATCCTTTTCTCGGACACTGTGTCTCCGGGCACTGCTCCGTCAGGCAGCGTGCCAGCAGTACCGCTTGATGTGTTGCTTCATGGTTTATTTTTACCTTTTATGACAATAAAGACAAATGATCCAACAAAAAGTCCCTGTGCCGGGGTCCATCTGAGCTGCGTATGATGCTTCTGCACCCCCTGGGCTCTCCCGGTTGCAGCCCTCATGCCGCCGGGAGCAGGTCCGGGCTGTCCCAGCTGCCACCCAGCTCCGACACAATTTCCTTCGCTGGACGTTGCTAAACCGCAGCGACCGCCCTTCAGCAGCTTACAGGGGACCTGGCTCGCTGGGCCTCGGCTGGGCTTATTCCTGCAGTCCGGGTAACGCCGTAATCATCAGCGGGTGTGCGAGGGAGCGGCCGCGGCAGTGCCCACGCGGCTGTTTCACGGGATTGGCCTTTACCGGCAATTTAACCCACGGCATCGATCCACGGAGGGACACAGCCCGGCGTTTGGCAAAGCCGAGCCCGTCTCCGCTCGCTGTGGCAGCACCTGAATGCTTTAGGCTATTTAAAACTGGAGACGTGACAGACTGTACATTTCGATTCCTTTTTTTTTCCTCCCTCTGATCTCCAGGTTTTCCTGAAACTCGGCTGGACAGGCACCCAAACCAGAAGCATCTGTTTCTCCTTTCAGCGTCAGCAGTGTAAATAAAGTGTATTTGTGATGTTTTGATTTCATAAACATATTGGTTTTGGCTTTTCTTTGAGTATGCTGTGGAGCTTTACCGCCGAGCCGGACGGAGCGATTCGCGTGGCTCTGATCTGTCGCCAGGCACACAGAAGTCTATTTACAGAGCCGGGTATCCATTGGGAAGCGTGGGACCCTGCCTGTCATTTGCAGGATCTGTAATTTACCCCGGCCCTTTGCTGAAACAGCTTCTGTAGTAGCAGCTGCTGAAGGGGCGACGGAGCTCGCAGGGGGCTCGGGGTGCCGGCACCCCGCGGCTGGCCACCACCGGCCACCCATCGCCTTTCCATCCCGCTCCAACATCCGTCACGGCCGGGCTGCCTCCGCCGACACGCTCGCCAGCTAACATCGCGTTTGTTGCCACGGTGGGGAGCCAGCATCCTTCTGGAAGGGTGGTCTGTCTGTCGGGCTGCCAGCCTGCCCAGGCCATCCCCAGAGTGGGCTAAATCCTTCCTGGCGTTTAGGAACGGTTACCCGGGGTGCTGGCTGCAAGGGGCACTCGCCCCGCTGCCCGCTCCCAGCCCTGGGGCTCATTTTGGGTAGGGTAACCAAGCGCCTCGAGGTTTGAAAACTCAGAACAGACGCGTAACCAGAGGAGGTAGCAAATTATTATTTAAATCTGATTTTAGTTCGTTCTTTTTCTCTTAAATAGTGGAGTAGGAACATTTACCCACTGCAGCTTTGCTGGGGTGAGCAACGCTAACTAGCCTGCTTTTCCCAGAGAGGATTTTCAGTGAGACATGCCGTGGCCCCGAGAGCACGGAAAGCAGGGATTTTCCTTGTAAACACAGCAGCACAGTGGTTCGCTGGAATTTTCTCCAGAAGAGAAAAAATCCCTCAGGTTAAGAGGTCACGCTATAAGCAGATACTTTACCGTAGTTTACATTTTCAGATCTACGGACGCGCCATAAACACATCAGGTTTTCCTTTGCCTACCAAAGAGAAACGGTGGCTGTGAATCCAGGCGGACACCGGCCTCGGCGCTGCTGCGCTGGTTTGGGGACCTCCAGGGCCTGCAGAGCGCGATCCCACCCGGCCCCGATTCCGCTCCCTGTTCCTCTCCTTGAAACCCCCTACGCCTTTTAGACACCAGGCGGGGGCATGACCTGGCAGTTTTTTTCCCCGATCGCCTTCCCGTAGGATGGGCTGTTCGCCCAAGTAGCTCGGAGGAAGAGGAGGAGGAGGAGGAGGAGGAGGGGACCAAAGCCCGTTGCCCTCCCGGCTGGCGGGGTGGGTTATGCTTCAGGGAGTGCTTTCTGCCTAACAAAAGTCAGCCGGGGGGCTTAGCGGCTACTCTCGCTGCTGATCATCCTACGTGAGAAAATGCAGATTTGCCTGTCCCGTGGCTGATTGGAGACGCAAGAGAAGCTCAGGCACATAAATATAGAGATACTGCAGCATGGAGGGATGTTATTCAAAGGGCAAGATTCGTCCAAGGGAATAAATAACAAAGAATGGGAAAAACATCAAAAGGAGAGGGATTTTCTGAGAAAAAAGGTTTTTCTCCACGGAGGCTGTAGCGAGTATGAGAGGGAGGAGACATCAGTGTCTGTAGCCTGTGAGGCTCGTGGAGCTGCTGACCTTCAGTCCAGGCAAAACTCTGCTCCTGGCTCAGGTCAAAAGTTGTATTTGCTCTTTGAGAAATGCTTCAGAGCTGCGGCCTCCTCTGTCTCAAAGCGACAACCCCGCATTTATTGGGGCGAGGAGAGAAGGGAAGATGATTGCAGGCTGAAACTGGTACGGAACAGCGGCTTAAACACGGCTCCCCGGCACGTGCAAGCCTCCTAATCGCAGCCGGGTACGGCAGAGCTGCCAAGACCTGTTGTCGCAGGGCAGCGGTGCTGCTCGCCGACGTTTTCACGCCAACCGACGCCAAAAGCCAAAGAATCGGCTATTTCTGACATTATGGCTAGATGCTGAACGAGAAGAAGCTGCTCACCTGGAAGGGCGATGCTCTGGAGATGGATCCTGGGCTAAAAAGCTGAACCACAGCTTGGGTCCTAACTGCCCCAAGTGAAGAAGGGAGAGGTTGGACGCCGGGAAAGCAGCTTAAAAGCCATCAGGGAGAAAGGTGGGAAAAGATATCAGCTTGAAACTGCAGGAGGGTTCAGCCTACTTTCAGATTCTTGAGAAATTTCAGGCTTGTCTTGCTATTTTCCCCACCTTCCTTTATGTGGCAGGCAGCTGGCATTACTCCTTTCATTATTTGTGTGTAAAATTTGTAACGGCCTATTTTAAAATGATTTTTGAATTCAGTTAGCTGCACGTTTCACTGAGAAGACGGGAGACGCATAAAGCAGCTGAAAGAAGAAAGGCATTTCTGAATACCTACATGGCTAAAGAGCAGAGATGAAAAGCAGATGTTGGAGGCAGCTGTGTAAAACAAACACCGAGTAGGCCAGAAAAGAGATCGTAAAGAAATCACATCCGCCGCAATACGCTTCTCAAGCGCCATCTCTGCATTGCTGTTTATAGCGGCCAGGTTTTTAGCTGGCCAGGTTTGCAGACACCGCTTTTTGCCTCCCTGCTAAAGCTGTGCCGGTTTGCGGCTGCGCCAATACCCTGAAACTGCAGAGAGCACCAAAGAGGCGTCGCGCAGCGCCTCCTCCGGGGCAGGGTGATGGCTCCACGCAACCATCCGATACATCTTGTGAACCTCACCGTCTCCTTCACATGACTTACTGGTTGTAGAAATACACGCTCTCGAAATATCGGTCCTCGCTGTATCGATGATATCTAGGGAGCCAAGACATGCTGCTTCCAAGCAAGCATGGTCACATACAAACTCATCGGGTAAACGCATCTGGAAAAGCTAAAGCTGTGAGGTCAAAAAGGTTTAGGCTGTATTAAGCCTGCACTATCTTTTGTTCCCAAGAATCTCAATTTCCAGCTTTAAAAACTATTTTCAAGCTACGGAAGGAGCACCTGAAAAGCAAAGGGCAACACTTCCCACTTGCCTTCAGCGCCGAAACAAATACACGCACGATTTGTTCTGCAGCGGCTCAACGCACACGTACGCGGGTTCTTTCCGTGCTGCCCGTGCACTACGCGGCTTCAGAAACTCGGCTGAACCGAGAGCAATCACGCACAAACCTCTAAGTTGCCCTGCTTTGCCAGAAGCACTCTTCTCCCCTCACTCCGTGGGGTGTGCTTACTTGAATTACGGTCTACCCGAATTTTCATCAAGTCCAAGGAAACAAAAGAAGAAATTAATCACAACTTCTACTCTCTCCTTCCCTTAAAGGGGGGAAAAAAAGGATTAACTAATTGCGAAATAAAAGTACTTTGTTTCCTCTACAAAGTAAAACGCCTTTCACAATCTTTTTCACAAAATCCTTCAAGATCATTGCTGTCGCTCACTAAATTATGGGCAGACATCTCCATGCAGCCTTTTCATTCCATCTATCAGAGGCTGCTCTGGCAGTGACGGTGTGCGTCCCCCACAGACGACCGCGTCCTGCCGCAAGGCCACCGGTACGTGCCCTTCCCTCCCTGCCGCGGCGGTGAGCAGGAGCT
The DNA here is from genome assembly GCA_013398225.1 of Steatornis caripensis. NCBI lineage: Eukaryota > Metazoa > Chordata > Aves > Caprimulgiformes > Steatornithidae > Steatornis > Steatornis caripensis. The sequence continues at coordinate 41,626 of VZSC01007231.1, forward strand.
TCCGCGCCAGCACGCCTTACCCCGCGGGATGCAGTCGATTAGCACGGGGCACATCACTCGCTAAACCCCAGTCCAGACGCTTACGGGTAAGCTGTGGGGAATGAATACCAGCCCAGCCCGCAGATTGGTGTCGGGGCTAAATGCCCAATTCTTCCCAGAGTTATCAGTGTTGGGTTATCGGTTGGGTTATTAGTGTCAATCAAGCGCAGAAATCAAAGGTAGGGCTTTAAAGGAAATAAAAATTACTGCATTTTGCTCGGTCAACTACAGGTTCATCTGTTTTCTGGCTAATAATGCCCACTTGCTCTCACAAAAGGAAGACAAATGCGTAATCTGTTCATGATCCAGCTTCAGAAAATTCTGTTTACTTCTTCCTCTGAGCAAACAAGGGTTCCCGATCAGGCAAACAACACATCAGTGAACATTCTGGGTCAATCTCCATACGCGGCGTAGCTATGGTGCCTGCCTATCTGCCAGCCTCAGTTAAGCCCCCTCAACACCTTCCGTAACGAAAGTGATGCTGAAAAGCGTGTCACAGAAAGCGCTTGATTAGTTTGTTTCCAGTATAAAATTGAGAAACAGAAACCCGAACTGTATGGTAAGCTTGAGGCTTGCTCATGTGTTCCTCTGCAGATTAAGGCTTGACCCAAACTACCAAGGAGTCCTCCCACTGTCTTGAATAGGCTTTCACTGCAAACGGGTACACCGTGCTTGGGAGCTGAAGAAAGGAAAAAATCGCTTTCCTTTCGATTTGGTCGTTTTGCCATGCCCAGCCCAGTGGATGCCCCTGGAGAGCATGCTCTGACCCTGGAAGCACGAAGGCAATCAAGCCTTCCCACTGCATGCAACGGCTCCATCCAAGCAATCCAAGCCTTCCTAAGGACTACCAACGATTTCAGCCCAAATCTCTTACAAAACCCAGAAATGAGATCTCTTTTACCCTCATAAAGAAAAGCTAAAATAGTTGCAGTACAGGATGCCGCAGAGATCTGGTGATAAAATACACTGTGAAACTCTTTGTTCTACTCAATACAATATAAAACTTCAGTCAAGTTCCTGCGTTACAAAACTTCTCTGTCACAGTAGGTTTCTCTCTGACACGAATGCTGAGGATGCCGCATTTCGTTGTCTGCAGTAATTCTCCAAGGAGGGAAATTCAGGCAATGAAAATAGTTTGGCATTTGACCAACTATTTAAAATATTTAACAATGACTTTGAGAATTTTAGAAGGATCCACTGAAAGCCTTAGTTTAAGGAAGAAAAAACCAACNATGCTGAGGATGCCGCATTTCGTTGTCTGCAGTAATTCTCCAAGGAGGGAAATTCAGGCAATGAAAATAGTTTGGCATTTGACCAACTATTTAAAATATTTAACAATGACTTTGAGAATTTTAGAAGGATCCACTGAAAGCCTTAGTTTAAGGAAGAAAAAACCAACCAAAACCAAGACAAAAATATGTTTCCTCGCAGAATCTGGTACGTGTTTACTGCAAAATTTCTTTCAGATATGCTCTGCATACAATGAAAACAAGATTAAATACAAAAGGAAAGGAAACAAGTTTATCTCCTTGTCTTAGGATTACTCTGTGACCCTGCATGTATTTGGAAACCGA
>VZSC01007232.1:5430-23060 GCA_013398225.1 Steatornis caripensis
CTGCCCGGGCTCCAGTTTGTGCCCGGTGCCCCTCGTCCTGACGCTGGGCGCCGCAGCGAGGTGGATGCTTTCATGTTTTGCTTTACGTAGAGCAGAGGTGTGTTGTGAAAGTGTAAGGGGCCGTCCCTCTGGTCCTAGCATTGAAAAACTGCGTTTGTAACTTTGTTACAGATCCAAACTGAAATTGCAGTAGCGCCCAAACTGTCACAGTAGCCTTGGCTTGGCTCTGAATGCTTTCGGTACATGAGGCAACACAGATCCCCCGGTCTGTGTACAGCACTGAAACAGCCTGTGTGTGTGTCTGCAATGCCCGTGTGTTGCTTCTGTTGATGAATTAAATTTGTGTCATCTTTGGAGCAGACGTACGGCCAACAGAGTTACGGAACCTACGGACAACCCACCGACGTCAGCTACACGCAGCCCCAGACGACTGCGACGTACGGGCAGACTGCGTACGCAACGTCCTACGGGCAGCCTCCGACCGGTAAGAGCCTTGCAAGGCTTGACTTATCCTGGGGAGAGAGGTGAGCTCAAGTCAGCATTGGGGAGCTCCAGCCCAAACCGTAATGAATTCCTCCAGGCAGCTCTGACGTGCAAAGGGCTTCCTTCCTCGACAGAGCCTTCCTCAAGCGGAGGGCAGTTTAAAATGATGCGAAGATGCGGGTGGGCTGAGGAAGGAGTAAACAAACGTGCCTGTTTAATTTTTCAGGGAGCCTTTTGGGTGCTGGTTCATGCTGTGGAACTAAGCATGGCTGCAGAGCGTACTGTGCTTAGAGCAAAGCAAACGCGAGCTGCGCAGCAGCGCTCCCCGGGAGCCTGTACTCGGGCTGCTCTTGGGAACCAGTGTCCTCAGCGCTTCAGTTGCCTGAAAATTAAATCAGTGGAAGAAGTGATGTATGCCTGTTCTGATAGTGTACCCTCTACTTTTTGTCTTGTGCTTCCCACAGTAGAAGGGACCAGTACAGGTTTGACTATCCTGCTCGCTCTTGCATGGAAAATGCTGTCTCATCCTGTCTAAACTTGTGGTGTTAACCCTTTAGGTGTCGCTTGATTTTAGCGCTAAAAATGTCCAGCATCAGACTGCGCGCACACAATGGCGGTAAGAATTTGCTAGGCTGAGGTGCTGTTTGCTGTCTCCGCATCTGTGAAGCCTCCCAGTGGCGTCCTTTTACGGATAAAACTTCCTGAGCACTAGTGACAGCCACGCCGNCGTGCGCACACAATGGCGGTAAGAATTTGCTAGGCTGCGGTGCTGTTTGCTGTCTCCGCATCTGTGAAGCCTCCCAGTGGCGTCCTTTTACGGATAAAACTTCCTGAGCACTAGTGACAGCCACGCCGAGACGTTTCGGGTGAATCTAACCCCGTTGTCCCACTGTTTCCTAAAGGGTGAACAGCATGGTTAGACACATCCTGACCACCACCTTTGCATGTTCCGTGTTGTCTTTGGATTTCCAGTGCCGACGCATACGTCACATGTTCGTTAATGCGCTGTAAACTATTCCAACCCCTGCTCTTTGAACTGGGGTTTTGTACGTACGAGCGTCTTAATGTCTGAAAGAAGCTATTGAGGCATCATTCGGTTCTGGTGTATTTGGACTGAATGTTCAGGAGACTTTGAAAAAGAAAGCAGGTAATGCCTTGGGTAATGTTTTCTGCGGATTCATGCTCTGCTGTGAGAGACAATTGGAGTGGGAGCTCGCTTAAATACTTCCCAAAGCAAGGGAATACCAGGACAGACAGGCAGTGAGGTGTCTGACCACAGGAGCCGTTGAGGAATGCTTCACAAGGAAGAGGGGGAGAGGAAATGTTAACCTGTAGTCTGTCCAGTTATGCGGCACTTAAAATACTGAACATCCTTACACAGATAAGGAGAATTTCTGCCCGGCAGTTAGCGCGCGTCCTGCAGAAGGAGAGCCAGTACCCTTTAGCCAGCGTCGCTGCAGGTTTTCTGCATGTTTTTTTCCTTTCATTTAAAAGTATGTGGACATAAGTTGGCCACAAAAAGGATTTGCGGGCTTCCAGAATTCCTTGCTTAGAAATGCTTGAGTCCCTTAATCCTTCCTACGGACTCCAGTCCTGCAGGGGTCACAGGAAGCTGCCTGTTTTCGCTTGTCCCTTAGCAGTGTATTTGCTGGAGGAATAATCACATTAGTCACCTTTCCTGCACAGCTGCTTTTTTTTCAGGCAAAAAAGCTTCTTTTTCTTTTCATGAGGCAAGAAAAAGAAAACTCGGGAAGTGGTCAGGCAAAAGATCATACCAGACCTTCGATTACGAGTTGCCTCAGTCCACGTTGCAGTGGTCTGTGGCAGAACCATTGATGTTACTCTCCAGGCAGAGTGCCAGGTTGTGTTGATTCTTCCTACACCTGCCTCTCCCCGAGGAGCCAGAGCTGTGCGAATGAGACCGATAGTGCTCAAAGCCTGTCTCCCTCTCTCGGTGTCTGCCTTTCGTACTAAATCAAGCCCAGGGTGTTACCTGGGGCGTACATCTTTAAGCCCTGAGAGACGTGCAGTTTTTACAGTTCAATCTCAATTTATTTTTCCTACCTTTTTGTAGCAAAGGGATGTCTGCAATGACTTAAAAGCAAAGTGCCTTATTTTTTCCTCTGTTTTCTGGGTAAGATGCTGTTGTGGTCAGGGGAATTCAAATCCTGTGCGGCTACACACTGTCGGGACTGTGGGAGCGGCAGAGACGGTTCCTCTGCATCGGCACAGAGCTCGGATGAGGGCTGGTTTTGGACCTTGCTGTCCCAAGCACTCTGCCATCTGGCCTCACACTGACTCCTGGGCCACCCGAGGTCAGAGTTACCGCCCAGGTTGCGCTCCGTCCCTCCCCGGGGCTGTAGAAAAAAGTGTCTTGGAGTCACCTCGTCGGTTTGTTACGGAGAAGAGGGGTTCGGGAGCCTGCGAGCTCCTCCGCAGCTCCGCAGATGGCAACTGGATTAGGGGACCTGTGGCCGTGGTTTGCTCTTTAATCACTGCGGTGTCTAAGCGTGAATTACAAGAGTCAATAAAGAACTGCCTTGGCTGGGGTTGTTGGATTTCTGACAATGTTGTCTGGGGGCAAAGACATTGTTTCAAATGTTCAAGTATGCATCTCCTCAAAGTAGCTAAGTGGGAATTACTCACCAAAGACAGCCAGCCCCCACTTCTTACCTGTGAAATTCAGGGTGAGGTGTATTTTAAGTTTCTAATGTATTTAGAATTTGAAATGAACGCACCAGTAGCTGTCTTGGCTACCACAATGATCGGTCACACCAAAACCGAGCAGAGAGGGGGTAGCCTCGGCATCCCCTTCTCTGGACCCTCACCGGTGGAAGGTAACGCGTGCCAAACAGGAGGCGGCTCTCTTTGGGCGCCCAGACCCCGTGGGCAGCTTTCAATACTGCCTGCATCAGAGGGAAGCCTTCAAAAACTGCTGCTGGCTGACGTGAAGCCTGCTTATTTCAGAATAAATCTCTCTGAATCCAGTATTTTGGGTTGATGCTCTCTGAGAACCAAATCCTGCAAGCTTCCCCTTCGCCTGAAGAATTCCTAGACTTTGGTAAGGGTTTTGCTTGAAGGCTTGCGTACTTTGAGAGGAGACCGAGCCACGTAACTGGACTTCTTAAAGCAGGTTACCAGAGTTCTTCTGTTACCGTTTTTTTACAGTATCTGTTCTGCACACTAGCCATTTCTCTTCCTTAACTGGTGGGGGGGGAGGAGAGAGAAGGGGTGCAGTGTAAATGGGCCCCTCCAAAACACAGCTCGTGCGGATTTTCAGAGCACGTAACTAAGCCGTTGAAATGAAAATTTAGGCCAGTGGGCTGTTGAATCGCTGCCTCTTGTTCCTTCGGTACGCGCCCTTACTGCTGAGCACACTTGCACAAGGGAAATGCTCCATCTAGAGCTGAAGCATTAAAATTCAGGATTGTTTTTCCCTCGCTTTTGTTCCATTGACTGTGCAGGGCCAGGTGTTAGCAAACCTGAGTACTGACTTAACCTGAGTTAGTCCTGAGAACCCAGAGGTGGGAGGGCTGTGCTGCAGCTCTGAGCGATGCCAGCAGCCCAGGGCAGGGCTGTGGCTTCAGCAGCACTTACTGCAGGCTGTACTTAGGCAGGCAGCAGGCTTTTTTAGTTAGTGGTCAGGCTTTGGACGGTTAAAATAAGGATTCCTTTGACTTCTGGTGTTGGTGCCCTCTGTGGAAATGCTGCGGTGGCTCACGCTTAAGTGGTTGGACTGTTTAAATTTGCCTGAGGCTCTAAAACTCGTGCTCGTTTTACCCTGTTCGGCATCCTCCCGTTCGCCCTGCTCAGCAACGCTCAGAACAAGACTTTGCTTTCCAGAGAACCTCTCAACGAAGAAGTGTAACGACCACGAAAACAGAGTTGCTCACGATTTCGTGCGAGTTATTTCCTGGTGGGAGACCGGCTTGCTCTCTTGCCTTTGCGTTCCCGGGTTGGCAGCCCTGCGATGTGGAAGCCGTCGCGTGGCGTTCAGCGAGAGGGCGGTAGCGTGAGAAGCGTGGCAGGCCCGGGGCAGGAGGAGCGAGGCTTGTGGGAGGGGGCAGGGGCGCTTAGGCTAGCTGCTGCAGGTGACGAGAGCGGGCAGGCTTGCGTCCCCCTCAGCAGGATCCTGAGGCTAACCAGAGAACTCGGAGATTGTTGCTTGGGACAGAAAGCTGATGTTTGGGGTTGGGTGTTTTTTCTTTTTAACTAATGTGCTGCGCAAACTTCCTCCTCTCACTTCTCTTCCTCTTTACTCGCTGATTCAGAGCAGTCGGGAAGGGCCCTGATTTTGTAGCAGGGACAGCGAGATGTGGAAGTACCTCGGTGCTGCGCGAGGGCACGCTGTATTCTGCCGGAAGGACGTTTGTTTTGCAAATTAGGGAATTGAAAGAAAAAGCTAGAGCGCGATTTGCCTCGGATGCTTTGTAATTAGAAGGAAGAGTATGTCACGAGCATCCTGTGTTTATTCAAAATAAGAAGCGATGGAGAAGCTGTCATCTTAATTGGTGCCATTAAGATCACATCAATAAGACTGAGACCAGTTGGCTGCTCTTTGGCAATCGATGTTTTGCATTTTTAGTAAGTCAGCTTTTGCTAACAAAATTTTTAATTGGTCTTTTTCCATGTAAGTCTCCCGTCTCCTAATTTGAAAACCTGCTCACAAGGTTCTTAACTATAAAAAGCCAGCGTGTTAATGCCGGGTTTGTAGTTCACCTTTGTGACAAGCCAAATGGCTAAATTACACAGCGGCGGCTGCTGGAAAGGCGAATTCGAATGGAGCTCGTTTGGGATCTTGCATGTTCTTGTAAAACTGTTCAGAAATAAATATGTGAGCTCTGAGCTTTTTGCCTAAACCAAACTGAAATTCTAAGAAAAGCCAAGGTACGTAAAACATCAGGAGCTGCCTTATGTGTCTCTTTTGACCTGTCTCCCAAGCTAAAGCAGATGTAAAGTGCTTTTCTTTTGTTTCCAGAACTGCTGATTTAAAACAAGACTTCATACATGGCTCAGAAAGACTTGTCAAGTCAGCCTGGTGCCATTTTGTGCTTTTATTTTTCAAAAAAAGCCGAAAAGATGGGACTGTACTTCTTAAGTCGATTGGATTTCTTTTTACTTCAGGGCTAACAGGAGCTTTGTTTGGTCTTGCTGTGTTCAGAAGATGCTGCATGCCTCAGCATGCCCTGTGTGCGCGCTTTATTACACTAGCCGGGAGCTTCGGTGGCTGTAAACAAACCAGCCTTTGGATGCTGATTGAAGGGGTGGCTTCCAGAAAGCTCCTCAGAGCGTGGTTTTTGGATGGTGAGGGTAGAGCAGGGGCTGTGGGCTGAGGCTTCCCAGGGCAGGGGGTTTCTCCGAGAAAGGCGAAGGGGCGGCGTGGGTTAGTTCATCATTTCCGGGTTATCTGTGATGGTTTTGCGGTGGTAAAAGCAGCGCTGTACCCGAGGTCTGGTAAACCGTCAACAGAAGTGCAGCAGTCTGAACCGCTGCGAGTGAAGGTTGCCATGCTGACCTGATGAGGCTGTCGTCCATTCTAGGTTACACCACCCCGACTGCCCCCCCGGCGTACAGTCAGCCCGTCCAGGGGTACGGCACAGCCGCCTACGATACCAACACCGCTACGGTCACCACCACCCAGGCTTCCTACGCAGCACCGTCTGCTTACGGCACCCAGCCCGCCTACCCAGCCTACGGGCAGCAGCCACCAGCGTCCGCTCCCGCAAGGTAACATCCGGTTCCTCTCTCCCTCCGAAGGCCGGGGTTGCTGTGCTCTTGGGGAGAGCCCCTGCACCCCACCAGCTGAATCGGCACCTGCTGGTTTTCCCCACATCTTTTCTCTGCCTGTTACGCTTGAGCTTTGCTCTTGCCGCATCCGATCCCATGGCGTTTTGGGGCTGGAGGAGGCAGCGTAGGTAGGTTCTGCTCTGGCACGGTGAGTCAGCGCTGTTACTGGCAGATGAGCAGAGCAGCCAAGCAGCAGAAATGGGCTCTTGACTCACGATGTAGAACAGAAAATGGACCGGTCTGATCTGATCGTGAGTCACAGGGGCAGGCAGGATACTGTTCCGTACCGTGACTTCTGGAGTGGATGCACACGCTGCAGACAGTTTCCTTTTTAAATCTCTTGTGTCTGGGCACTGTCAGTAGTGTATTTAGTTTAATTGCTTGCTCAGGATATCAAAGATTTAGAATACGTAATGGAAACGTGTTTAGTAGTGAGTACAACCTGCTTTATTTATTTACCTGATGTTTGCAGCGACCACTCCAGTAAGGCAAGGCGGAGCTTGGCACAGCTCTGGCCTTGTCTGTCAGAATACACTTGAAGTATGAATCCTGACGTCGTTTAAAATAATTTTTCCCCAGCTCGTACCACAAAAGTAGCTTAACTCTTTTTACTCCGCTCTGATGAACACTTGGAGATTACAAACGGTATGGGACAAATAGAAGGGGACGTGCGAGTCACATGCAAAGAGTGCCCTTTATTTCAGGCCTTGAGAGTTAATGCTAAACATAGAATCGTGGAGTGGTTTGGGTTGAAAAGGACCTTTAAAGGTCATCTAGTCCAACCCCCAGCGTCTCCCTTTCATTGGATAACGTATGTGGGGCAATATCTGCTTGCACTGGATTCTAAATCAAACAATGGTGCATTTAACTGACACCGTTTCTGGCTGCTTTTCAGCTAATTGTTTCCAAGTGTTGTGTGAAACGAGCTCGAGCAGAGGGGCAGCGCTGCTGACCCCGCTTTCCTGGCCGGTTCACACCCTTGACTCGGTCCTAGAGCCGAAGTCCAAATCCCTCGCCTCCGGTTTCATAATGCAGCTGGCGAACAGAAGCTGTCGTGCTCTGTGCTCTCTGTTCAGGCTGCTGCCCGGGCCTTTCCTGGTGGCAGGGGAGTGTGCAAATACTCACTCAGCAAGCGCTAAAATGTTTGGCGTTTAGCGAGCATGTGTTAGTGACTGACACCGACGCAGTGCCAGCACGGTGCCAGCTTGGGACGCTCCCCAAAGAAACAGGTAGTGCCGTTCTGCCTTGGGGCGGGTTGAGCACATTCGCTGCCTCCAGAGGTGGGCGTTTGCACCAGTGTTTCCTTCCATAGACCCCAGGACGGCAGCAAACCAGCAGAGACCAGCCAGCCGCCATCGAGTACGACGGGCTACAGCCAGCCCAGCCTAGGGTATGGACAGAGCAACTACAGCTATCCTCAGGTGCCTGCCAGCTACCCTATGCAGCCAGTCACTGCGCCTCCCTCCTATCCTCCTACCAGGTAACTCTCCCAGCAGGCTAAGCTCATGTGGCCAGCGTGGGAACTGTCGTGTTAGCTTGGGCAAGAGGGCTTTCCTCGAGGGATTTTAAACAGAACAGATGTAGAAAGAGGTTTGGTGTCCTGGGAGGAGGGAGGAGTGGTTCTTGTCTGTGCGCTTCCTGTCATAGGGAAGAGGAGGCTGTGATTGTGTGCCTAAGTGCCCCTGCGTACATGCCTGCAGTGGCAGGCTGCAATGCTGAGAAATGTTTTGAAGAAATTTCCTAGCTAAGGAGTGTGTTATAGCAACCTTTTGCTGCCTCCTTACACATGGCTTTGTCGAGGGGCTCACCTCTTCCCTCAGGTGTCTTTAATACGCTGATGCTGACTTCTAAAGTTTGTGTTTTGAAAGTCTCAAAGCCTGAGATGCATGAGGGGGACAGCTTTATTATCCATCCTCTGAAAATATTTCACTGCCGAGGCAGAAAGGGAGACGGTTACTTGGCGTTGCCGCTGATCTGTGCCCTGGCACTTCTGCAAGTGATGAATAAATTGTGAACGGTCGCGTGGATTTTGCTTTTTGCGGCCTACTGGGTTTCTTCTGTCTCCTGCCGCCAGACTAGCCTCCACAGCGTGACTTTACCTTTTTCAGCGGTTTACCACAGTACATGCGGCTTACAACTGCATTACCTTCCAGCGCGAGCCACTTCTGCAGCCCGGCAGTGCACATTGCCACTGAATTGGCTCATCTTGACAGCTTTTCGATGCTTTTGTCTTCCAGCTATTCCTCCACGCAACCAAGCAGTTACGATCAGAGCACTTACTCCCAGCAGAGCACCTATGGGCAACAGAGCACCTACGGGCAACAGACTAGCTATGGCCAGCAAAGCAGCTACGGGCAGCAGCCGCCACCGACTAGTTACCCACCCCAGACGGGATCCTACAGCCAGGCCCCAAGCCAGTACAGCCAGCAGAGCAGCAGTTACGGCCAGCAGAGTGAGTGGGCTTAGCCGAGCTGCGTGGCTGCGGAGGAAAGGGTCGGTCTCCTTTGCCGTTGCAGGGTGGGCTGTCTCTGAAGGAGGCTCGGCGTTCCTTCGGGTCGAAGGCTCGCAGCTGTGTTGAAGGGAGCGCGTCCCTGTAGCTGGGTTTTGCCCTTTGGTGCTGAAAAACGGCTTGCCTGGTGCAGCGGCAAATGGCGATGCTCCGTGCAGTGCAGCCGAGGGGAGCGGGTGGTTGAAAAACACAGAGGCAGCAAATGCTGTTGCGGCTGGCGTGGGCAAGACTTGGTGTAAACAGTTCTGTTTGGCCAGGTGGCGGTTGTGCAGGGGTCGGCCTGGTCGGGCCTGACGTAAAGCTCCATGCCACAAACGGAAGGCGGCGCATCTCTCCTTAAACTAACGCTGTAAGCGCTGTAGCAACCAACTATCGCGATAATGTTCCGGTGCTGAAGGCGGGTAGAAGGGCTCGAAAAGGGGACAGGCAGCTTCGACCCGCTCTTGTCTGTAGTTCCTTAATGTTTTTGTTCCCAACTTCCTCAGGCTCGTTCCGTCAGGACCATCCTAGCAGCATGAACGTCTACGGACAGGAATCTGGAGGCTTTTCAGGCCCGGGAGAGAACCGGAATATGAGCGGCCCTGATAACCGGGGCAGGGGAAGAGGGGGATATGATCGCGGAGGCATGAGCAGAGGTGGGCGGGGAGGAGGACGCGGTGGAATGGGGTAAGAGCAAATCTTTTCTCCTTTTATCTAATTCTGGTTTACCCATAGGATTTGAAATGGAAAGAAGGGACTGAAAGGTTGACGTTCCCGACGGTACTTCCATGGGGAACATCTCTGTAGCAGCATTGCTTCTAATCCAGATAATATCCTAGGGGAAACGGGAGCAGGATCTGTTGGTTTTTTGTCCTGCAGCTGGTTGGGCCCTGGGAGGGAGTTAGGGGTGTTACCAAACCTGGAACTTTCAGCTCCCTTCATGGTCGTGCAGAGGCGAAATCCTCTGCGGGGTTTAACAGTAACTCCGGATCGAACACACACAAACCTTCCGCCAGGTCCGGCAGTCCCTCCCTGTGCCTCAGTAGTGGGGATCTTGACAGTTCAGGTATGTACAAGGCAGGAGCCTCGCGTCAGCCCCACGTTACGCCGTCAGCCTCTTCGCCTTAGCGGTAGCACGTGGAGCTACGTCTAAGCGTACGCCTGGGGCAGACCGCTGCTGTGGAAGCCATGGCTCTTGAGTGGCCAGAACACTTAGAGCTTTGGTCGGAGCGTGAAGAAAAGACCCCGAGAACGTAAAGAGATCTAGCTTGGCTCCCGGGACTGCTCCCCCTCGGAGCTTTCAGGTGGTCTAAATCGGTTTGGCCATTTTAACTGATGGCAAAATCTGGTTTGGTAAACCTGCGCCTTCAGGTCAGCCGTGTGTCTCCCCGTCTGTGGTGGTTGTTCTGGTAGCGGCGAGGAAGGAGGACTGATCCCAAAGGCTCCTGAGGGAGGGCAGATATAGCTTTGTGTGTGTTCCATCCCTTCGCACCGTCATTCAGAGCTATGCAGAGTGTCCCTGGGTGCACGCTGGAGATGTGGGGTGCGCGGCGCTGGCCCTGGTACTTGGCAGGGCAGCCGGAATTGCGGCTTCTCCTGATAGGCGCCTTCGGAAGGTGCTTCACAACCTGGTGGCAGCCGGAGGTTGGCAATCCATAGTCCCATTCTGCATAGCTCTGTCGAAGTGAAGTGGCATGAAATCTTTATCGGAGAAATACAACTCCTGGTGTACGGGAAGAGGAGAAAAAGACTGGCTTGTGTTGGAACACATCTGGCTTGAATTGGCTCGAGCGGAACAGAGTTCCGTGGTTCTGCATAAAGATTTCACCCATGACGTGTTTATCGCTGATGGTTTAAAGTAGATGTAGACACTTGAAACGTCTATCATCACATCTGAAAATTTCTAGCCCCTTCAGAGCTTCTCATGCAAAAGATTTGTCGTCTGTCTCTTGATTTCACGCCCTAATCCGAGCTTAAATTGCGTGCGTAGGGATTTCCACCTGGCCTAGAGCGTTACAAAGGGTCCCCCGCTTTATGGACGTAGGCTTTCTGCTGTCCGTAGAAAAGGCGGCCTTGCTATGAACGCCCAGGGGCAGGTAGGGGAACTCGGCCCTTCTTACCATGCTGTGGTGATGGATTTCAGTGTCTGCGGCAGGTAAGGAGCTCGATGTTATTAACGTGCCCTTTTGCATTGACTCAATTATTTTATATATTCATTGGCTGTTAAACATGGAAACTTTTTAACATGCTTTGTCGCATTTATATGCTACAGGTTACAAAGTGAGAGCCTTGTATACACTTCAGTACTTAAAAAGTACCCGTACTCAGTACTCAGCCGGCAGCATAATGAAAAGTGGGACTAGACACGGTGTCCATATGGAGAGGAAAAATATACATAGAATATTTTTAACCAAATGTACTCCTTGTATAAATGGAATCCTTCTGTAACTTTGGTAACTGCGTACTTGTTGTTTGGTAATAAAACCAGAGGAGGTGTACTACTTTAGAATTGTGTAACGTTAAAAACGTGTAAACGTCTGTGTTTAAAAAGAGAGACATTACGGGAATGGCGTGTACGTTAACGAGAGGAGGCACAGCTGCATGCAACAGCCTGAAACTGTGTATTGACGACTTTTTCTCTTCCAGTATTAGAGGTGCAATACTTGCTAGAAAGTAGGTGGTGCTCTCCCTCCTCTGCTCGTCTCCTTCCAAATGGCTTTTTGTCTCTCCAAAAAAGAGCAAGAAACGTCAAAAATCCCTTTCAGGTGGCATTTTCCTAATTAACCAGCGCTCGAAAGCAGCCTTAGCCGAACGCTTCAGCCAAAGCGTTCGAGGAAAGCTGCGGCCATCGGTTTGCATTGGCGCGCGCCGAAATCTGCCGTTCTGGTCTGTGTCCACAAAGCTGCACCCCAGGCCTTCGAGCCCCCGCTGTACTCTGTAAGTTCTCCCTCCGCAGAGACTTGTTAAGCTCAGCAGCGACCTGAATTGTATGGCTTTATACCAAGGTTTTTAGCGGAAATGTCAGCCGAACTGTGTCGTAGGTCTCGCGTATGGTTGTCTCCCACGTTTTAACTGTTAATGTCCGGGCCCCGCGGGCTCGGTTCGCTCTCGTGCTGCGAGAGGCTGAGGGTGCACCTTTGTGTACACGCAGAGGGGAGGGAGTTGGCCAGCGAACGACCCCACGATTTCTCTGAAGCCAAAGCCCAATTCGTGACGCTCGAAAACCATTTCGTTGTTGTTGTTTTTTTTGCCAAGTATTGCACTGATAATACCCGTACACGTAACGCAAGGGTACCGACAGCAGAGTGGTGTCTCAAACCAGACAAGCGAGGTTGCGTTATATGTAAAGGAAATTTGAGCGAGCTGCCCTGAAGAAAGGCATAGTGCCGAGATGAGAGAGAGAGAGACAGATGCATTGTTTGGAGATGTTTAGCCAGTGCCCTTCTTCCCAGTGAGCCGCAGAGGCTCAGAGCGGTACTGGCTTTGTAAAGGGAAAGGCCTTCATTTCTTCGTTTATCCCCCCAGCAGCGCTGGAGAGCGAGGTGGCTTCAATAAGCCTGGTGGTAAGTTTTTGAGCATTACAATGGATAGTGTTAAAAAAAAAAAAAATTTGCAGTCAGTTTTTAGAACAAAGCGTTAATTTTTATTCGTTTAAGTGGTTAAAATGACATATGCAACAAGACTGTAATGGGTACTGCCGGCAATGCCTAGGGGTATGCGGTTACAGGACACAGGGTAACTTGGAAGAATTGAGCAACCACTTCTGTAATTTGGGGGAAAAAATGGTTTGGCTTTAATAAATTTTTTGTAAAGTAACTTTTATATTAATGAACATAAAACCGATTGGCCTGGTAAAGCAATTTTTAAAAAAAAAAAAAAAAGCGTAATAGCGGTTAATGGTTTGAAAGGCTGCTAAAAATAGCAAACCGATCACCAAGTAAAGGGTGCATTGCTGATGTTTTTGCGATGCAGGTCGATTTGAGTTTAACCGCGGTGGCCATAAGTAGATAGCGTTGTGTGTGTCGGCTCTGCAGCCCGCAAGGCGTGCACTAACACGGCTTCTTATGATTCTTTCCCGACTGGCAGGACACATGGAAGAAGGACCGGACCTTGATTTAGGTAAATGCCAGTAACCGCTCGGACCCTTCCCCAAGCTCGTGACATTGAGATTTCCGTGCTCGTTCGCTGCTCCAGACGAGGGCAGCAGCTGGAGCCCCGGGCCGTGCCCTTCTGGAAGAGCACAAGGATGCTCCGCCATTTGCCGTCTCTTCCCGGCCTTTTCATTTATTTCTTGAATGCCAATTCATCAGAACAATTGGACTGGTGGAAAACGGCCCGTGTTTGTTGGAGGCTTACCCTGCTCCGCAGGAGTTTGGGGGAGCTGCTCTGTGGCCGTTCAGTTCGGCAGAAAGCCCTTTGCGGGTGGCCTTAGCCCAGCACTTGTCCGGCAGCCGCCTCTTGTGCCACCGGCGTCGCCGTGCAGCGCTTTCCAGCTCTTTCCTTCCTGTTACACAGGCGTGTCTGGAAGTTACGCGTCAGCCTTCCAGCATCGGCACGTTGCTGCGGAAAGGGGGGGGTAGCGCAGCGAGGGAGGGCGGGCGCCCGTGCGTGGGAGCCCAAAGGACGCGAAGGTTTTCCTTGCGTTTCGTCTGGGATGTCTCCCGTTAGAACCAAGCGGTTTCACCACGCCGGTTCTCCTCGCGCTGGGTGGGTTCAGGGTGGCTGGCTGGCGGTGGCCGGAGAAGCAGCCGGGCGGGAGGGAGGGAGGCCAGCTCGGCTTCTGCGCAGGGCACTCCTGCCAGCCCGCATGGAGTCGCCACTCTCGGCGCCTCGGTTTTCACGTCGCTTCGTAAATACGCTCGTTGAAAGCGAAGCTGCAGCTGGCCAAGGGGAACGACGTGGTGAAAACCGCTCCGTGCTGCTGTATGGCTGCCTTTCTCTCCCCTCAGTGACACAGTGAATTCTCTCCTAGGCCCACCTATGGAGCCGGATGAGGACTCGGACAACAGTTCCGTTTATGTGCAGGGACTCGGTGATAACGTGACCCTGGAGGATCTGGCAGATTTCTTCAAACAGTGCGGTGTCGTCAAGGTGAGAAGGAACATGGGTCGGCCTCTGGCTGGTAGGGCGTGGGGGAAGGGGATTGCCCACCTCCTCCCTACCCACGCACCGCTCGTCTCCAGCGAGCCCCTCGTTCCCAGGAGCTGGGAGATCTCGGGCAGGTTGGCCAGGGCAATGACAGCAGCCCGGCTCCAGCTTTCCCAAAGAACCTTCGCAGGGTTTGTCCCTCAACGGCACGACTAGGCTTGCAG
The DNA here is from genome assembly GCA_013398225.1 of Steatornis caripensis. Classification (NCBI taxonomy): domain Eukaryota; kingdom Metazoa; phylum Chordata; class Aves; order Caprimulgiformes; family Steatornithidae; genus Steatornis; species Steatornis caripensis. The sequence continues at coordinate 19,501 of VZSC01007232.1, forward strand.
AAGCGGCGGCGTGTACAGCCGTGGGGGAAGCATGCCTCCGTGGATCTGCCGCTGGCAGGACGTGTGACAGCGAGGGGTCGGGGTGGTGGGGATAGCGGAGGTGCCGGGTGCACATGGGAGAGGCTTGTCGGGCCAGGCAGCGCTGTCCTGGGCCGGTTCCTTCATTTGTTGGGTTGTCCGGGCAGTAGCTGCCGCCCGCGGTCAGCGAGAGCGGCCCTTTCTTCCCGCCATGGAGTTGCCAACGTGAGGCTCGGTTGTCTCGAGCCAAAAGCAGAACGGAGGAGAGCAAATCCCTGCTCAGCTTATGGGGAGATGGGACTTGCGGTGACGTTTCGCTGTCCTGCTAGATGAACAAGAGGACTGGGCAGCCTATGATAAACCTCTACATCGACAAAGAAACCGGCAAACCCAAAGGAGACGCCACGGTGTCTTACGATGACCCGTCTACCGCCAAAACGGCCGTCGAATGGTTTGACGGTGAGTATGGGGGCGGTGGTTTGGGACGGAGTCGCTTTGTTCTCGATTTCAGAACAAAGTTCTTGTCCGACCAAAGTCAGCGTTTCCGGCCTCGGTGCGCGGAGGATCGTAGTCATTTAAGGCTGCCCCTAGGTGGTCAAGCTCTTGCCTGAAGAAGTTCCTGGTTTTAACCGGAACAGATAAGCGTGGTGCTTGGGCTGTGGTTGTCCTCAGTTCCCTGGGCTTCCGTCACCTGTCATCTCCTGTAGCGGGAGTTTATCTCGGGCCCCTGGGTGGAGTTCTGCCCTCCTGCTGTCTTTGATGCTTTAGGTAAAATTCTGGGTGCCATGGTGGGCGATGCCGGGCTCTGGCGAGCGGTGCAAAGCGGCCGCGCAACGCCTCGCTCTTGCCCTTATGTTCCTCCTAGGGAAGGATTTCCAGGGGAGCAAGCTCAAAGTCACCCTGGCGCGGAAGAAGGGCCCGATGAACAGCCTGCGAGGCGGGATGCCGCCCCGTGAGCAGCGGGGAATGCCTCCCCCGCTCCGCGGAGGTAACGACCAGCCCCCACCTGCCCCCGACGAGCTGCACCCTGGCCCCCAGCCATGGCCGGAGCCTCCGGGCATTAACGGAGCCTTCCTCGCAGGTCAGGGGGGGCCCGGCGGCCCCATGGGCCGGATGGGAGGCAGAGGTGGAGACAGGGGTGGCTTCTCCTCGAGAGGACCGCGGGGATCCAGGGGAAACCCTTCCGGCGGGAGTGTCCAGCACCGCGCTGGCGACTGGCAGTGTNTCACCCTGGCGCGGAAGAAGGGCCCGATGAACAGCCTGCGAGGCGGGATGCCGCCCCGTGAGCAGCGGGGAATGCCTCCCCCGCTCCGCGGAGGTAACGACCAGCCCCCACCTGCCCCCGACGAGCTGCACCCTGGCCCCCAGCCATGGCCGGAGCCTCCGGGCATTAACGGAGCCTTCCTCGCAGGTCAGGGGGGGCCCGGCGGCCCCATGGGCCGGATGGGAGGCAGAGGTGGAGACAGGGGTGGCTTCTCCTCGAGAGGACCGCGGGGATCCAGGGGAAACCCTTCCGGCGGGAGTGTCCAGCACCGCGCTGGCGACTGGCAGTGTCCCAATCCGTGAGTATCCCGCGCTGCCCACGTCGTCCCCCTGTCACAGCAGCTGCGCATGAGCCTGGCACCTCTGTGGTCGCCCCCGCCCTTTCCTAAAATAACGTGCTGGGCTTTCCCAGGAAGTTCTTTCCTCCCGTCCGGAGGAGCGGGGAGGGCGGGCTGGTGTCGCTGCCTGGGGGTCCTGCTGAGCAGCTTTTGCGTCTCCTCTCCCGCTCCGCGGCCAGCGCCAAGCAGCACTCCGAGAACACGCACCAGGAACGCCTTCCCGCTCTTTGCTAACCGATGGGGTTTTTGTACCCAGGGGATGCGGAAACCAGAACTTTGCCTGGAGAACGGAGTGCAACCAGTGCAAGGCTCCTAAGCCAGAAGGGTTTCTCCCACCGCCTTTCCCCCCTCCAGGTACGTGCGTGGTGGAGCTCCTGGCGGGGCTGGAGGCGCCCGCGTTTCCAGGGAGCTGCCCCAAGCCTGGTTTTGGGCTCCCTGGGGAGCGGCCATTGCCAGCGCCGAGAGCTGCGGGGGCTTCGTCCCTCCTTGAGCTGCGACGTGGAGGCCAGCAGCGCCCTGCCCGCCATTCCGCCCACGCTTTCCAGCTCTCCTCGAGCTGCCGAGGCTCTTCCTCGGGGCTGTCTTCAGCACTTCAGTTCCCCATAGCACCGCTTGCACCTCGTTAGGCAGCGCCCTCATAATGAGCCCCGAGAAGCCGAGGTGTGCTTGCCCTCAGGGTTCCCAACAGTTCCGGGACCTTCTCCTGGTATTTTGTGCCGGAGCTCGATGTGCCGGGTTCACGGGGGCAGGATTTGGCCGGCCACAGCATGCCGGGAGTGCTCCGAGTCTTCTCCTCTCTCCCAGGTGGAGACCGCGGTAGAGGCGGCCCCGGGGGGATGAGAGGCGGGCGAGGAGGTGGCCTCATGGACCGCGGGGGCCCCGGGGGCATGTTCAGAGGTGGCCGCGGTGGAGACAGAGGCGGCTTCAGAGGAGGCCGCGGCATGGATCGAGGTGGCTACGGAGGAGGCGGGCGGCGAGGAGGAGGCGGAGGAGGACCCGGGGGCCCCCCGGGACCCCTCATGGAGCAGATGGGAGGTGGAGGCAGAGGCGGACGGCGCGGCGGGCCTGGGAAGATGGACAAGTACGTACGGGGAGTGGGGGCCGACGCTGGGGCGCTGGACTCGGGCACCGGGCTGGGTCACCTCGGCGCCCAGGTTGGGTTTGGGTGGGGGGGCGAGCGGCTGGGGGGGCGAGGGGCTCCCTGGGGGGCCGCTGGGGCGCTGCAACTGACGCGGCCTCTCCCTCCGCTCGCAGGGGCGAGCACCGCCAGGAGCGCCGAGACCGGCCCTACTAGCGACGGACGCCGCAGAGCTGCATTTACTACCAGATTTATTTTTTAAACCAGAAAAAAAATGTTTTAAATTTATAATTCCATATTTATAATGTTGGCCACAACATTATGATTATTCCTTGTCTTTAGTATTTTTCACCGTTTGTGGAGAAACATTAAAACCAAGTTCAACGGTAGCGTGCTGAGTTACCTTTTTTTTTCCAGCCCCCCCACACATGGAAGAAGGACCGGACCTTGATTTAGGTAAATGCCAGTAACCGCTCGGACCCTTCCCCAAGCTCGTGACATTGAGATTTCCGTGCTCGTTCGCTGCTCCAGACGAGGGCAGCAGCTGGAGCCCCGGGCCGTGCCCTTCTGGAAGAGCACAAGGATGCTCCGCCATTTGCCGTCTCTTCCCGGCCTTTTCATTTATTTCTTNGAAAACGGAACGCGCGCGACCCCCTCGTCGTGAGTGAGCATGCTGTGCGCGGACCCCGGCGGCGCCCACGGGCTGTAACGCTGTTAACGGTTGTGATGGTTTTTTTTTAAATAAAATTCCCGCTGTTTATAACCGTACCGCTGCTGGCCTCTCTTGAGAGCGTCCCTTGCCCCGGGGGGGAGTTTCGGGGGGGGGGGGTCCCTGCGCTGCCCCGTGCCTCAGTTTCCCCCCC
>VZSC01007233.1:836-57836 GCA_013398225.1 Steatornis caripensis
CCCCCGCTGTCAGCGGGGTCCGACGGGGTGGCGGGGCCGCGGTGCCCGGGCCGCGGTGCACCCTCGTCCTCCGCGCAGGCTCCGGGCGCCGCGCGGTGAGCGCAGGGCCGCTTCGGGCCGCGCGCGGAGTGAGGGGAGAGCGAGAAAACGCCTTCAGCCGCCGTGAGGCGGTGCGGGTGCCGGGTGGGTGCCGGGGAGGCGGGAGGGAGCGCAGCCGCGGGGAGCGGTGCGGTGGGGGTGCGAGATGCTGCGAAGAAGCGTGTCTGAGGGTTAGCAGCGCCCTCCTCCCGCCCCCGCCCCGTCACCGCCTCTGCCCGAAGGAGGGGAGACAAGGTGGCGTGACGGACGTTGGTCGTTCCACTTGCAGCGCTGAGTGCTCAGGTGCTGCAGTAACGTAGGGTAAACGTTTACGAAGAGCCAGTGCGAGACCGGAGGCACAGCGGCACTCGCCTTCTGGCCTGGCGGAAAGGGCCTCTTCGCCTGGCGGGGCCGCTTGGGTCCCCGACACACACCTTCACCTTCGCAGCCTGGCTCCACACCAGCTCATACCCTGGTGTAATTTGAAGGTTCGGATGTAAGTAATGCATATTCGTATTATCAGTGTTCCGCCACATATGAGTTCTTGTTTCTTGTGATATGACGCTCTAGCGTTGTATAAATCATACCTATGCCATATAGCACGCCTGCACACAATCACACAGACCTACATGTTCACGCTCCTTGCTAAGCGGAGAATGAAAAAGAAAGCTTAGTGTTTTAGGAATATGACATAAACCCATTTCGTAACATTTCAGTAAGTGTAAAACACGTAAGGGAGCAGTTTCTTCCATGTATATATAGACAAAATAACAACTATGGAAAGGTTGTTACTGAAAATTAAGAAAGAATTATCCACACATTATGTGCGTATGTGTGTGCAGCTAAACATATGTATATGTATACCTTAAAATACTAGCTTTAATGATGTTTGAGTGGATTTCATTGTTTTTCAGTAGGTGTCACTAAAATTCCAGAAGAGCCCAGATTTTCTCTCTTCTGGTTATTCTTTTCTGAAGCCTTGCAGCATTGCCATCAGTTCCATTATATCACTCTGATGGAAGTGCGCAAACTAGTCTGGTCTGCTCCATCCGTTGAAATGATTCCTGTAATCAGAGGATTCAAATTATCCCTGCATATATCTGTGCAGAGGCTAGACCTTCCTTTCCTCTTGCTTCCTAAAAGAACACGGTGGGTGTCTTGTTGCCGTCAGCCATCTGAAGGCTGTAGTGCACACCTCGTGGAGCCAGAAAGGTTGGCAACCCGTTGACTGTGTGCTGTGAACGGGTTTTTCAGGACTGCATCCTAACGGGAGCAACTCCCTTCCTATAGTGTCTGTACTGCAAACCCTGTGACAGGTGGAATAACAGAGCTAGCTTTTCAAAACATAACTTCAAGACTAAGAGCAGAATCATCCAACTGCTTAGCATTTCTGTGTGGGGTAACAAAGTAGATTAGATTAGTGATCTGATTCTTACAAGACTGCATGGTGCAAAGCACTTGCACTTAGACTTGGTAACAGGCTTACACCTGACGACCCTCCTATCTCATAGTGGCAGAACTGTCCCTCCGGATACCCTAAATCTGGTCTAGGAGTATCATGTCAATCTGAAAGTGGGAAAAATTAGCTTTCACTCTCAGCTCTATGGCTAATCATCTGTTTCATATATGTAAACTAAATCTCTTCAGTATTTTATGTCTCAGGGTTTTCTGTCTTGTGTTAACTCACATCCCCACCTGTATTTCCTGTTTAGATTCTAAGTGTTTGGGGGAAGGAACTATATGTTCACACTGTGATTAAAACAACAGCCCCCCTTATCACAGATGATTGATAATGTATGCCAACAGTAATCAATCTGGAGTTAAGTTTTAAAATCGGGACATTAGCAATAATAAACATTATATGGCCTCCTTTGTTGATACCTGAGTGTGAGTCATCTCCTTCCAACCAATGTCTGATCTATCAAAATGCAAAATTTAGTATCACATGTACGTGAAATGTGTATGAGAGATGGAGACTCTACTTCAGCTTCTAATTTCATCTAAGACAAGGCCATCCATCCCACTGTACTCTCATTGTGTTCTCTGCAGAGACACCTTGCAGTTTAAACTCAACAAAGAGCACGTACAGAGACGCGGGGAAGAGGGGTCAGTCCACTAACCACTTCTTTTATGCTTATGGAGAAGAATGGTCAGTATCGGAATGGTTTTACTATTGAGGCAGCCACTTGAAAAATACTATGCTGGGAACATGCATTTCTTTGACATAATCAACAACTTGCCTTCCAAATGAGGAAATTTATGCTAATAATTTTTCTCTTAGTTCTTGCAAAGCAGAAGTTATTACAAAGTTAAGTAAAAAGCAAAAGTTATTGTCAGTCACTTTGTAATGTTAAAAGATTGGCAGACATACTGCAGACTAGGTTGAACCCTCAGCTGTGCAGATCAGTTTTGTCCACGCACAATAGGTGTAAGTCTAGTGCAGACCTGCTGTCAATGAAACTGAAACTAGTGAAACCTACTTCTTGCTGATAAAAAAAACTGGGAACAAAAATTAGGTCTCTGAACCATTGAGCTACAACACTTTGTATTTTTAAAATAACTGTCACCTCTGCATGAATACACCGTCCACAAGAGAGCTACCAGATGTGTTTGAAGGACTCCCAAAATTCAAAGGAAGGTTTCAGGAATGCCCTTCATCTCATTTGCATGCAGATGGACTTCTAATTCAGTCTCTGGAGGCCACTCTCCAACAACTAACAGCTCTCTGAAGTTAACTTCATTATATACGTCCGTGTACTTGCTAGAGATTCAAGAACAAAATATTTTCTGTAAAGATTTTATTGAGGTAATTTTCTTCATTTTATATTTTTATATATATATTTTTTCATTCATATATATCTATAATCCAAATAGCTAAACGGTTGTCTAAGGCACTTGAAACTGTGCATAGCAGAGTATCCCACAGTACTGTACAACTAGGCAGCACACGTTTTTTTTGCTTGTTAAATAAAAACACCATAAAACAAGCATAATATATGTCGTGTATAAAAAAGGTAATACATAATCTATTTTTCAGATGACAATAGTGGAATATATTCGCGCATGTGTGTGTATGTGTATATATAGGTATATACTACAGTACAGATAAAACCCCAAAAAGCAGCTATCATTAATTTGTAACAATTTCAGTTATTTACATTCACAGATATCAATACACTTGTGTAAAATGCAGTATCAGATCAGCCACTTCTTTATAGTTACCATATTCAATCACATTAAGTCAAGCTGCTAAACTACAAGTAAATGCATTAATTTTATAATTGTTATGTAAAATACACACTCCATAAGATGAAAAGTTATCGGTATCGATGCTACACAGCCTCACATGTTTTGAAAGTCAGTAAACATGTGGAAAGCACATTTTAAAATGCCAGCAATTCTAAGCTGATAATGTTTCAGATACATTTTTTATAGTTACCAATAACCAATTACTGCCAGTGGGGAACCTTCTTGAATTTTGTTTGCCTTATTTTACTTGTAAATAGGAACATTTAGTGAAATTCAAGCAAGTTACTTTGAGTATAATTTGTTCCTATTTTTAATCAAATTAATAAAAGCAATAAAATCTAAGAACTGGCCCAGTGCCTGTTAATAGGTGATACTCTCCATTACATGCTGCAAAATTTTAATTCCAATTAATTAATTTGAAAATTTCATTTCAGGTGATTGTGGCCCGCTTACAGTATATTCGGCACGTGAGAACTTCCTGGCTTTACTGGACCCTTGTAAGACCCTACTGGAGCTTAACCACCTGTGCTGGTGTGGATGGGTTATCAAGCCCTCCTTACTGGAGTCACCCCTCAGAGGTGTCCTTGCAGACTCGATTGGAAGAGGCATGTGCACAAGGATTCCCACTACTGAGTATTACCTTGCCCGGGCGTATCGCAGCTCTGCCACAGACGTGCACATTCTTGAATGCCCAGTGTTTAAGGTACAGTTGGGTCTACAAAATATCGCCATGATTACTGTTTGAGCAGTTGTTCTGTAAAACACCGGGAAGGGACGCAAACTTACTAGCTCCCGAGTGTGTCGCAATGTGGTCTGCAGTGTTCTTGCACCTCTCCTAGATTTGCAGTTTGGTTGTAAATTGAATTCTATTTCTCTTTTAGGGAAAAAAATAATCTTAAGAGCTATTTAAATGGTTGCAGGCAATTAGCATATGCCATGTCCACACATTCCCACCCCTACTCGTACAGTTAGATGCCCATTCAAAAAAGCCATTGATACCTTTTTGTTTCATATCACACTGGCTAAAATAATTGTCCAAAACACAGTATTTCTTTAATTCCAAAATTTACACAAGTTTACAAATCAATACGCCACCACACAAAGTAGTGAAAGGGAGATATGTTCAGCAACATCTTCCAATAACAATGTTCAAATATGGTGCAATTTGACACAGTATTGCAAGACTTTTTTATATAAAGAATTAATGATTGAACAAGGAGATACAGAGAATACCATTACTTTCTTTGCTCATATCCAATGCAATATTTAGCTTCCAGAAAATAATGAAATATTGGTGAAATGCTGTATCTAGTTCATATGAGCTCTATTTCCATTAAAAGTCTGAAACAAGATGGGAACACTGACAAAGTGAAACAAGACCTTATTAATCATTAAATTAATAAATAGTAACCAGTCAAAACATTACAGTGAAATATGTGAAATATGTTACTTCTGCTGCATCTCTCCCTTTCTCTATATAGATACACTTCCGTAAGGTTTATTTCAGCTGTCTGTTAAATAGAAGCTTCAAGCTATTCTGGGGAATTTACTTTGCTTTTTGTTTGATCCTCAAAATATTTTGGTATCAGTCTAATTAAAACTTTCAGAACTGCTTTGTTTTGTTCATCAAAAACTAGGTCCCACCAGTGAGCATTGCAATGAGCTTTGTATGATAAGAATAAAGATAGCAACAACAACGGAGCTAAATGGGGGAGCTCCCAAAGGCAGGAGGCAAGTTTATTCTGGTTTTCACCCTGAGTATGTCTTTAGTTTACAGCAGCGGCATGGGTCTTAACTCCTTGAGACACGATGAAAACAGATGACATGAAGGCATTAGAAGATGCAGCTCTGGTGTACCTGACAATTTAATGCAAATGTAGGCTTTTAGCTTGGTTTACTTTATCTTTAAAGTGTTAACAGACATTAAGACATGGGCTCATATTCTAGTCTGTACTTAGGATGCCAGCAGTGCTCAGCTAGACCTGTCTGACTGGTGCAGTCTGCCAGGTACCCAGGTGACAGCGTGGTTCTCCCTACCCTGGCTCTGACCCGCTGCCAGCTGCAGCCGATGAGGGGGTTTCGGTTGATTCCCAGGCTGCCAGACTAGATAGATGTTTTTAGTCTGTGCTGGCTGGATCTTTCTCCCATTTTTATGATGATACAAAAATTGTGACTCAGACTGTATTTATTCTCGGGTTAAGTTACAGCTATGTTGAAACAAATTCTCTAACGTTGCTGTAGTATGACTAGGCACAAGATCTAGGTTTGAAGCATCTCTGCTGGAAACAAAGCACTAATCTCACCTGGAAGAAGGGGTCTAATTTCTGTAATACCAGGAACTCTTTCATTCCTTTTTTTCCACAGCTTTCATTCGGTTTTCATGGAAAAAAAAGTAGTCATCTGATACATTTCTTACATGTTAACAGTGAGATTGTAGGGCTTCTCTAAGAGGTGCTCAGTGTGGCCAAAGCAGAAGGTGGGGCTGCCCTGCTCCACACCACATCAGAGGCTGGTAAAGTCCGCCACAGCAAGGGACACGCACAACTGTAGGCAAATGCTAAACCCAACAAATAAATACAATCTTCCAGACCTAAATATGGCTGTGAATACTTGCAGTGGTTTTGAAGGGGCACTGCTCCTGGTCCTACCTTGTTTCAAATCACCGGTCAAAATGGTATTTAGCTTAAATAATCTTTAGCAATTAGCTTAAATAATTTTTTTGGTACTTGTTGAGTCAACACATAGATCATAATTAGAGGAAATTCAGATAGACCATTTTTCATTTGAAACACTGAATTTCAGTTGTAAGGACTAATATATATTACCTGAAAGAAGAGAGAGATGAGAAACATTCTAGAACCATTTCAATTTGTTATGAGAAGAAGAAATTAGGATTTGGTTAAGCATCCGTTCTTCACCACAGCAACATCCTGTGACGTGTGATCCTACTGATACATGTGATGTATGAACTTGTTTCACAAACCACTACTTCAAGCTACTCTTCCTCTCTTTGTGTGGATGTAGATGTCTGAGTTCGTATCTGACTCTGTGGAACGTAGGTACGTGTGTAAGGTTTGTCATATGTTGTGGATGACGTTTAAACGATTTGTCCAACCTGATAAAAAAACAGCACATTGATCCCTTTTAGCCAGCTGGACGGTACTGTGTGTTGCATGGGAAGTGTTATTTTTTTCTTTGCCATCTTTTACATCTTTTATTCTTTTTTCTGAAGGATTACTCACTCAGGACTTATCCTGATTTTCCCTTCTATCAGGCATGCAGCACCATAGGTACATGACGTATTATTTGCAATGGGCTGTTGTAGCAACTTGAAGGCAGCTGAAATCATCGATACAGAGGACTAGGAGATACAGCAGAAACTGGCCTCAGGCAGCTCAATAAGGTAAAGCAAACTTGCTTCACTGCACATAGTGACATACCAAAGTCTTGTTATTTTTTTATTGCGTGGGTAACACTTTACAGCTGTCGTTTTTCTGACGGTTGATATTTAGAATATAAAAATAGTATATACAATTCTAAGTCTGTGTCTGGGTACAATACACAATGGATAGTTTATTGTTCTAATTCTGCAAGTATACTACATTTTTACATAAGTTCCAATAAATGCAACTCTTTTTGTCCAGTTACGTAAATTTGCTTAAGTATTTTTCTGAAGTGATTATTTTTGCTGATTTATTTATCATCGAAATAATAAGAAATTACATAAGAAATTAAAGATTAGCTCAGCATCTCTATCCAGGCTAGTATTCTGCCTCTAGCAATGGCTTGTAGTGAATACTTTAAAAAAACCTCCAAACCCAGAAGGAGGATAGGAAAAGCCTAAGTGATACCTCACCTATGTATCCTAATGTCTGATGGCAAAATACTGCGTGAGGAAGTCTGAGCCAGAAGTTGTATCCTCATCTTTGTGTTGTAACTCTTAAAACGAGAAGGTGGCACATGTCTTTCCATCCATGTTCCAGGCTTAGTATAGGGGAATGTCTTCTTGCAAAATCAATTAATTCACTTCATCTTAAAGAGATTACCAAGTTTTACTTTGCTTGTGGAACCTGTACATACCCTGGCATGTCAGTGGAACTGCTGTCTTACATAAAGTTTATATAGCCTGACTTTACCTTTGTCCAAGTAATTCTGCCTGTGCAACAGCTGTCTTTCGGCCTTTAGTATCTTGGCTGCTTTCAAATGTTTGAAAGTGATTAAGGCAACACTGAGGTCTATTTAATTGCTCCACTTGTCTCTTTTGAAGTGAAATACTGTGTTTTATACTTCAAAGTCAACATAGTAGGCCTTTATAGGATTTTGGACACACATTTCTAAATTTGGCAACAACGACAAGTTTAAGCAGGAGAACTACATATTAAGTGCTAGCGTAAGTTTTTAAGTTTACTCTTCAAATTCTAACAATAAAAATTAAGATTCTGTCAGAATTGCTGACAAACCTTAACTCTAATGGCCTGATCTTTCCTGTACGATTTAGTGCCAACGAAAACATTTTCACTGCTTCCTTGATGTCAAAGTGGTGTTTCTATATTTGTAAAATGATGGACCTCATAGAAGCTGAACTGTTTTCTGCAAATGGAATCCTAATGCCTCTTATTGATTCCATTAAAAAAGGAAGGTGCTGCTTCCTTTTCTTTGTTACAAGCATTTAGATGGTTATTTTATTTGGTTATTGATATTTTGGGGTCTGTACATCATTGGATTTTTACTAAAATGTAAGTGATCCTAACAGTCATGTAGATCTATCTTTCTAAAAAAAAAGTTTGTCAACCTATTTAAAAATAACGGAGTGCCAGCTGTTGGAAAGCACTCTCCTGTTACTAGAAGTGCTCTTTACTAAAATAATCCACCCCATTTATGCAAACCTGGTGGTGTTGTAAATATCAGTAAAGACGGACATCTAATTTCAGCCACCAAATTGCCTTCCTGCCTTTAGGCTGACATCTAAAACAACAACCTTCAATTTTATAAACAAAAAACATTCCACAAGAATCTATTGCAAGTTCTGAGGTAAAAATCACATCTACACAGACCTTTTATTGCCTGAAAAAGGAATACTTACACTTCATAATTAAAAACTAAACAGGGCACATAAAAGATAACAATAAATTGTAATATTTACACACATTATAAAGGATAAATAGCAAATATATTGTAATACTGCATTAAATGTATGCATATGTGAATTCCAGACCCCCGCCCCCAAATGTTGTGTACATTAATTCGAAGGATAAATAAGTGCTAATATAAGACAGAGAATTTCTTAGTGTAAACAACGCCACAGGCTTTTTAATAGGCCTTTAGGCCAACTTAGAAAAACCATGTATTGCCTTTCACATTCCATACCACTTAATTTTAATAGTACTGTATTCACATATACAATTTCAAGATAGTATAAAAAATTATGAATCTAAGAAGCATTCTTCACACTCAACAAAAACAGGCTGCAGACACTCTAAGGATTTTTCCATTTGCTTTTACAAGACCACTGGCTGAAGACATACTGATTCATCTGGGAGTTCTTCCTCAAAGCAGTGCAAGAGTTCTTAAACATAAAAAGTCACATTAGTAATCACTGCTCAAGCCTACTAGTAAAGACTTTTGTGCCCAATTTCAATTCTGATTTTGGATTCACACCAGCGAACGTCAAAGTTGTCAGCACTGCCTGCCATCGGTGAGAAAGATAATGATCCTTCTGGTTTGAATGGCAAGTGACAGACAGCAAGGAGTGTTTCTAAACATGAAGCATTTCATCGCATTCATAGTGTCCCATGTTATTTGTCCTTTGAATCCTGTTTATGTATTTCTGAAGAACCAGAGTATGTCAACATTAAAAACAAAAAATATATGACTTGTGCTGTATGAATGTTCAATGTATTTTCTTGAAGCATGCTCACTGAGATTTTAAAAAAGACAGCTGAATTATACTAGGACTAATTTCTGGCAACTGTATTTACTGGCACCAGAGAAAATTACAGTTCACTAAAGTACTGATGACATGAGGACTTGTGGCTTGCTGTCTTTCTAAGACAGGCTGTGGCCACTGAAAAAAAATACATGCGCTGTTGCACACACTCTCAGTTTTTTTAAAAAAATAATTCCTCCCACTGGCCAAGTGCATCATTAAGCAGTCCCATCCATTCCACTTTTCTCTGTGAGCTGACAAACGAAGTCTCTCTTCCTCCAGGCTCCCAGTTCTTTTCACACTCCCCCCTCTCAGTTATAACCCTAGGCAGTCTGGTGAGTTCCTGGTAACAGGCTCTCAAGCGATTGTCTTCAGCTCTTCCTGACTTGTGGAGCTCTGAAGAAGTTGTCCACTGTCTTATCTGTGTGGGCTAGCCACAGGACCATAGTCTGTCTTAAGACTGACAAACATGTCATGTGGGTTCTCCTCCTAGACAAATCATTTGTCCATTGATAAAGACAAGGGCCACATCCTTTGTTAACCTCAAGGTAAGCTGTAGCACACACTCACACTCAGTCAAGTTCCAGTGCAATCTCAGGTCTTCAGAACACAATGATTTCCCCAAAGAAAATTGTTACATGAAATATGGGATGTAGTCAAACAGCTATGGACGATGAAACCTGAAATGATAAATCATTAAAAAACTTAGAATTAAGTTATTTCAACTGACAATGACACTGATCCTCATCCTGCTCTTACACCTGTTTACTTTTGTGGCCTGAACAGAATTATTCCTGATTTTCCTGGTCTAAGTGGGATTAGATCAGCCCTATTATCCCTCACTGTCTGTCTGTCTCTACTAGTACACCGAACAGGGCTATGGTGCGGCTCAGGCACCGGTGTGTCTCTGTCTGTCCATACCATTAACATGTTACTGTGCTCCCTGGCACAGTTTTGCTGGGGCCAACGAGTGCTCTTCCAGATACTGCCTGGGCATGGCTGGGATTAGCACAGGCCAATAGGCAGACTGGGTATGGGGGGACATCACCCTGTTTTGGGGTGAGGGGAAGACGTTAACTGTATGAGTTCAAGCTGTGCTGAGCCTGCTGGCCTCAGGGCTGGAGAACAACCTCCAGTTGTTTTGTTTACCAATACAGATTTAGCCACAATTGCGTCCACTACTTGGAGACACTGTCAGTAAATCAGAAAAGCTTTGCTAAGCCATAACACTTAAATTTCTGGCTTGTAATCCTTCTGTAAAATGAGACCAACAAAAAATTTGGATTTTTTTAAAGTAAACAACAAATTTTATAGCACTGCAGATGCTTTCTTCCTATTAACAGGAGCCAACTGTGGCACATGAAGACTCAAATACACCTCACTGTTTTTTAGACTNTGTTTTGGGGTGAGGGGAAGAGGTTAACTGTATGAGTTCAAGCTGTGCTGAGCCTGCTGGCCTCAGGGCTGGAGAACAACCTCCAGTTGTTTTGTTTACCAATACAGATTTAGCCACAATTGCGTCCACTACTTGGAGACACTGTCAGTAAATCAGAAAAGCTTTGCTAAGCCATAACACTTAAATTTCTGGCTTGTAATCCTTCTGTAAAATGAGACCAACAAAAAATTTGGATTTTTTTAAAGTAAACAACAAATTTTATAGCACTGCAGATGCTTTCTTCCTATTAACAGGAGCCAACTGTGGCACATGAAGACTCAAATACACCTCACTGTTTTTTAGACTTCTAGGTAGGGCGTGTACAAAAGCTGACATTCACAAGTATGCCGCACATCTGCTAAGTGAGTGTTCAGTGCACTGCAGAAAAGACACAGGGTTTTTGTATTTGTGTAGAACAACAATATATTGGACTACATATAGCGTTTCCATTAGAAGCACTTTATAAACATCTACTAAAATCCTCTTCCCAAACTTTTATTTATTTATCTATTTTTAGAAACTCAGTTTCTTGGATTCTGTTATGAAGAAACAGAAGGAATCAATCTAAATTACCAGGAGTAGAAAAACAATTCAACAGACAGTCATTACAGTAAATGATGAACAATGAAAATCAGTGTTTTTTCTCTCCAAATTTGAACAATTCAAAGGTAAGAGCTTCTTATATTGAATATGTAATAATAAAGAAACTATACATTTTAAGGTATTTTTGTTTAATAAGCAGCTTCCTTGGCTCATTCTATCACAGAACTTCACGAATAAACCTTTGTTAACCAGCTGCCAATGCAAGTGCCTTTTGGTTTGTATTATCTCAGTGATAGTCCTTGAAAAACATTAAGAAATGAGTAATTCATTCTCTGGTCAAAGACTTTCGTCTATGGTTTTCTTAAAACTTCTGTTGTATCAATCCAAATGTAGTGGTGAACTACATAATGTTTAACGAGATGTCCTGGTGGAAACGGAATCTCTTTTTATTTTCAAAATTGCAATTGACTTAAAACATCTACGTGTAATTAGTTTTTTCTAGTCTTACTCTGCTGACTTCTGTGCAGTGGCTCCACAACATGACTAGTGAGAAAAATAGGGTGGAGAGGGAACAGAGAGAGCCTGATTTCCCTCAGGTTGAGATTCTTCCAGGACCGTATAGCATCAATGCCTACATTTATCACCATTTGGCTGTGCTTAGTTTTTCCTCCATTTTCCCTCCTCCTCCAAAAAACCCCACACTTTTTAAATGCTCTGTCACTCCACTGGATTCCTGAGATTTTTGGTTCATCTTTCAAGAATCCAACTGTAATCAGTCTCAACTCTTTTCACTTCTCATGAAAAAATACCAGTTTCTTTTTGTATGACTCATGCCTACCTGTACTTATGCTTCTATATTGCAACTCAAAAAATGTTACCAGCGTATGCAGGGGGCTGCCCTCCACCTCTCTCAGCACACAGCCAGGTTTCTCTATTCCCGTTCATTTTCCTTCTCTCCCTTAGGATGCCCATTTTTTTAAAGTAGTATGTTTATATATTCTGAAGAAGATATACTATCTACTACCTGAAGAGAAAATTATATCAGAAGCCAAATGAAAATATACCAGTCCATGTTTGAAAAGGACATTTTCTAATGGTCAGAATGCGACACTAGATTAAAACTCTGCCTCCTGGTTCGTCTTCTGGCTTAGGTTTGCTCTCTGTGAAACTGGTTTGATTTTTTGAAAATTCATTTATTCATCTTATATCTCACTGAAGTGAATTTACCATATTACAAAAAAAAAAATCCATGTTTTGGTGAGAAAAAAACTGCTGAAGTTGTGAAATCAAGCACCAAACTAGGAGATGCCATAAATCACCAAACACCCATCTCCTGTTGTGAATTTTCCTTGCTACACTCTCTTTAATTAGAAGATTCATGCTCACTTGTTCAGATCCTAAGTTTGATTGAAACAGTAGCAGGAAAAGGAAGGGACCCAGTCTTGCGCAATGGTTTTCATCTGACTTAACTATGTGTGGAAGTGAAGACAGTAACACTATGTATGCAATGTTAGCTGATCCTAACAGCAAGTTTTGCTTGCTGGTGGCAATTTCCAGCCTTCATAACTTCAAAAAAATATGAACAGATGCCATGGGGGTGGCAGAAAGCGCCTCCTTCCCCCTAGGAATAACTCTGCCAAATCTGAAGTCCTGCTGAAAACTGTGGACGCTTCAGAGCTCTTTAAATAATAATACTTCAGACAACGACTTGGTGTTACCCAAAGCAGAGAACGAAACAAGACCCGATGAACACATCAGAAGTATCAAACAGGGAATATTAGAATCTGTCTTGTTCCCCAGAAACTGCTGCCAGGAGCCTAGGTGACCCTTACAAAGCTCCCCAAAACACTGGTGAGCTTTTCTGAAGTTCAACACATCATCTAGTTTTCACTTACCAAACATATCTCC
This sequence comes from Steatornis caripensis, assembly GCA_013398225.1. Lineage (NCBI taxonomy): Eukaryota > Metazoa > Chordata > Aves > Caprimulgiformes > Steatornithidae > Steatornis > Steatornis caripensis. The sequence continues at coordinate 13,976 of VZSC01007233.1, forward strand.
AAAAACACATATTTTCATGAGCAAGGGAGTACTGCTAGAGGACATCCGTTTGTTTGTGCTTGAGGACTGTTAACTTCATCTGCGAGAAATGCCGAGCCCTTTCGAAGCATTATTTTTCAGATTTCCCAATCTTTCTCCACGTAGCAACTGATCCACTGCAGTCACCTTCACTGCTGTATCAACTGCCCAACTTCAGGGATGGCATCAGCAACACTGGGAATCCCACCACAAGCAGTGGATTCAGGTGGGATTCAAGGGGACTCGTGCTAGGAATCTATGCAAGGAGCCAGTCATGACACAACTGCAGAGGGCTTGCAGAGGGTTGCTGTCATACTCATCTCTCCAACTCATGCACGAAGAGGGATTCACTCACCTGGTAAATTGCCGACTTTCCTCATGTACCTCCATTTCTGTGCTTTTAAATTCATTCAGTTCTTTCCGTATTGCTGCCTAATAAACAATAATGATATACATAGCTGTAAGAAATATGAATCTTAAAGAAAACAGAATCTGAGCGGAACCTGGCCCTACTGCTGCAGGTTCCCCCCTTACAGTTCCCATTTGCCAGCCTCCCTTACTGTAATCCACAGCTCTCACACATGTCTCATCATCAACACAAATGGCTTTTTTCAGTTACAGCTGTTTGGAGCAGTAATACACTACAAAGAAACCCAAAACATCAAACACCAACAACAAACAAAGAAACACCAAGTCTACTGCAATGGGTGAACCAACCTCCCACCGAAATATGGCACTTGCTACAGGCAAAAAAGGGCAAGAGACTGGGTTACCTCGACAGTCACCTGCTCAGTATGCAACTGCGAGGGGACTGTATCTCCAGGCACAGCCCCGAGGAGCTGGTGAGTGAGGCTGCCTGTACAGGCACTGTACACACAGCACAGGCCTTGTACCTCCCCTCTGGGGACAGGACTTCAGGAATACAAGATGAGTAGCATTTTTTAAACTGGGAATTAGTCACTTGGTTTGATGAGTTTTATGTAAAATTACATGAAATATTTGGACATTTCAGGCTTGTACTTTCAGTTGGCAGATACTATAGCACAGCAGAAATTCAGTGCACTTTGTAAATGCCTTGTTGCTTATGTTAAAAGAGCGATAAGCGATTTACTTCATCAAGTAATAAATATAATTTCTGAAATATTCTAATACATACTACAAGGGCTTTTGTTTCTATGGCATACGCTTTCCTACCTTGCTGTGAAATAAAATGACAAATTTATTCTTACTCTTTTCTTTCACCATTTTAAATAAAAGCAGCATCATTTCATTAATCCCTAAAGAAGTCTCATCTGTTGTGCATGCCTTTCAATGAAGAACAGACAAGCAGCATGATAAAATTATAACATCACCAGACTGCGGTCTCATAAATGAAGAACTTGATTTTAAGCAGGGGATGGTTCTGTTTAGCCACAACAGCATGCTTACGTGAGGCTGCTGTAACAGCTAGGAAAGAGACAGCTATTTCTGAGCACCAAATCAGTACCAAAGACACCAGAGCTCCAGCTCCATCATATAGTTACAGTACAATTTTATGCTCCCACTGGAATTAGAAAAATTACTTCCTTGGGAAAAAAAGGACAAAGGAGTTTCCAGGCAACTGAGGGTCTTTGCCTTTCTGCTGAGGCCAGCAAACATGGGGATCACAGAACCAGCCTTGGGTACCTGTTCATTACAAAATTAATTGAGATTAAAAACTGCTACCCTAAAGTAGGTAGGAAACTCCATTGTTTGTTCTAGTGCAGTTTACACTGGTTGGACCCAGGTGGAAGTGGAGATGCTGGGTGCTCTAACCTCCCACAGACTATGTGAGGACTAGAGAGCGCTCAGCACCTCCCAGAACCAACATATACAAACATTTCTGGGTACATTTTTAAAGTCTCCACCTTTTCTTGATAATGAGATTCTCCTTTGACTGTCACATGAGCTGGCACTAATATTAAAATGCAAGCTGAAATAAAATCAGTGCTTCACAGTCCTTAGCTAAAAGTCAGGGGGTTCTTCACATATCACTTTTCATGCCAAGCACATCTCACAGGATTTCCATAAAAGTTGGTTCAGATCCAGTGTTAAAAGGGCCAGCACTTGTTGATACATAAATCCTACAGCTTTCCTTTTATGTAGTGGTACAGGAGGGAAATGGAAGAGTATTTTGTGGTAATCTTTGACTGATCTGTTGTTTAAAAGAGAATACAGAATCTTTTGTCTTATCCTTTTTAGTTAGGTGGAGGAACTATTAACTGTGGCATGTCGGGGGGCAAACTTCGCAAGACAGTGTCCTGCACACATATGGTCAGTTCCTGCACTGCCAGTTGTGGCCAAGAACGCTCAGGAGGATGGAGCAGCTTCTACTGTTTTTCCCTTGAAACAAGTTGCAAAATTAACTCTCAGCAGCAATGGCGCAGGCTTCTGCCTGCAGAAACCTTGCCTGAATTCCCCAGGGTCACGGTCGTCTTTGCTAACAGTGTCTACCTGGCTCAACAAGGCTTTAAAAAATGCAAGAAATTCTGGCCTGAACTGCCGATGGAGGTGGCAAATATGCTCTTAATAGGCACCTGTGTGGGTTTTCTTATTTGCAAGTAGTAGATGCACAGTAGTACCATGACAATCTCGCTGCCTCCAGCAGGTGTCATTCGTGATGCTGGCATCAAGAGAATGTAAACCAGAGGAAAGCCCCCCCCAAAAGTGGCAGATGCAAGCATTTTCTTATAATCTACATTTGTCCCTTGCCTTGTCTGCAGGAGTTAACCTGGCCCAAGGCTTGTCAGCACGACGGTCGTAATCCGGAGAATCCGTGACCTCCACGTACTCGTTAAATCGTAGGATTCTTCTTGCTTGAAGCTCAGCTACTGTAGGCCTCAGGCTGAGCTGTAAGTGGGAGGCAGAAAATAGTACATTTAATAAGAGGAAATAAAATAAAATAAAAGCCGAGGGTATGATGTAATCTCAAGAGAACTTCAATGGTATTTCTAAATAGGGTCACTTTCAGGTGTCTAAAAAAAGGCATCATCCTGGGAGTGCTGCATGGGAATGGGGAAGCAGCACAACCTAATTTCTTCAATTATGAAAACAGTCTTTGGCGGGCAGGTCACAGAGAATCGTGATGGTTATCCCTGGAATATTAATTGTGACTTTGCAAGTGTCACACCGTTTACCCCATGAGACAGTGGGTCCTTTCGCATTAATGATTACAGTCTGCTGCGTTCAACTATGCCATTGAAAACAAGCAGTAGGTGCCTGCCTAACTGAAAAAAAAATCTTGTGAACACCTAGGGCACAGATACTCTATCTCAGTCATTGTGATGCCAAACTGTTGCAGTCACCTCAAATAACATTCACTTTAATTAACTAAGGATGATCCTATTACAGAAACCGTACTTTTGCAGAGAAGGGCAGACCATGGAGAGGTATGAAACCACCAGCCATCCTCTCCCCAAACAAGCTCCCAAAGTCAGGGCAGCAGATCCATAACTGCTTTGTTTCCAGGGGCAATGAGCACAATCTCACCTGCAGCAGCCGAGACCACTGATGTGGCCAGAAGAATGATGAAGGGTTTTCTTAGGGCTCACATTGCTTTGTTGCCCTCTCTGCTGCTCTAGGGAAGACTGGATCTACAGGTGCGGCTGCCCTCGAACATACGTGAGAGCAGTGGTCATGACCACAGAGGAAACACGTGTCATTTCTCTCCTCTGCTTACACAGACAAATATTAAGCATGACCAGACTCCGTATGCTTTTCCAGGTATGGGAAACTGGACAGGACAGAGTTTCCCCCAACACGGACTTGGGCTTGTACTGCTTTTTAAACAGATTTCTAATCTGGGGGCATGACTGATGGACATTTGCAGTTATGTATACACACTGATTTTTAGAATCTTATCAAAATAATCCTACGTACACAAATAATACAAAAAACACATCATCACCTTTCTACTGAGTCTACGTTTTATTTCTCTTTTGGCTTCCTGTTCCTCTTCTTCATTCTTCTCTGTTTTCAGAAGAAATAAAAAGGAGTGAATATTTAAGTATTATAACTGCACATATTACACTTCTCTTGGCTGAAAGCTTCAGGACTTCAAGTCCTGGCTCATCTTTCCTCATACTTCTGGGTGATCCTGCATGTGTTGTCTTCTTTTCAGATTTTGTGTGCTCTCCTTTCTTTTCCCTGTCTTCGTTTCCCCCGATTCTGTAGACATCTCAAATCACCACCATAGGTCAGGAATACAGCAAAGAGGAGGCACCTGTCATCTCCTTTCTGTGTAAGAGCCACTAAGAAATACCCTGAAACGTTTCAGTTGCTTGTCCTAACATTAAAACCACTGTTGCTTTTACTTCCAACATGCCACCTATTGGCCTTAAGAGCCAAGAGTCTAATTATTCATAAGGGTCAAGAAAAAAGTTCGCTCTGAGCAGCTGAATCAGCTGAGTGTCCTCTACTGCTACAGCATGCAATGACTCAATCAATGACAATTTGTTTCACTGTCAGTTGTTACTGCAAATTGGTTTTGTTAACTTTAACATTTTTTTTCTGATTTTATAATGTGGGCATATGATTCAGTACTCAAGCCCTCTTGATTAAGGGCCACTAGCTAGACCAAAGGAACGGGTATAGCACAAAATGGCATGTGTATTTTTTTGAATGTATTTGGGCACGAGACTGAAATGTGCTTTTAACAAACTTTTTTGCTAACCAAACTTGTTTTCTTGAGTGCCAGTGAAAATCGCACTTACAAAGGCATGTTCATATGGACTTAGCAGTTTGTTAATTGATGTACATTTTAAAGAATATTATTTGCCCTTTCAGTCCACCTCTGATGGTTATACGCAATGTTAACTTTGTTGTGGCCAAAATGGCCCACCTAGAGACATCCATAAAATTCTCATCCTGTTTTATTCATGGTTGGGGGTTATGGACTCCACATTGCTGTTCAAGGCTAACTATAAATTTAAAGGAATTCGTTTGTCTATTGTGGATGCAGCCAACCTGAAAAGATGAAAAGGCAGTTTTAAAACCTGGTATGGTCTGATTTGCCTTGTCTGCTATGGCCAGCCTGCTGTGGTAGCATATGCAGCCTGGCTGCAGAGGACCTTCTGTATTGTGACTGATACACTGGAGGCAACACTACGACAGGTCATCTCGTGGTACTTGCAGATTTCCTTTGTTAACTCAAAGGCTCTTGTGTAAGAAGAATACAAGGGAAAGGGGAAGAGAAACAAATGATAAAAAAGAAAAAGAAGAAAGTTACAGTAGGAAAAAGGCGATGCCAGCCCAAGACCTGCTCTGTGAGAAGACTCCAACCCCAGGTTTCCACTGGCAAGATGCAATCGCACAGGCTTGCTTGCAGCCTGATTAGGCTGGATCTAGTGTTAAGGGTGATTTTACTGAGATACTGAAATGTGAATGTAATTTATGGTTTATTAATAGCTTTTCTGTTAAATGGTGAAGAAATGGATGGTTTGTCTCCATAGAACTGTAAACTGACTAAAACTGAAGAATGGAGAGTTAAAGACTGATCTACATTTTAAAATTTTTTATTTATTAATATATCTATCAATAAACAAATTGGGTGCATTTAAGGACTTAGACCTTCAAATTAGAACTCTTTTTATAACATCTTCACCAAATAAAATCAAAAGCTCTCCAGCTGTTTTAGGACACGTAAATCATCTGTAGGCTTTTGTTTAAACATAATGCCTTTGCAATCAATAGACAGAATAGCTGGGGTAATTAAACACAAACTATTAATTTGGGGATCCATTCACTTGGGAATCATTTGATACAAAAAATTTTGTCCCTTCATGAACTGAGTTACTTTAAGTCTCAGAAATTCTCCAGCAGCAGACAAGGTATAGAAAATGCAGCTGTATATACACATTGCTGCTTTTTCCTTAATTTAGTTTGCAAAATACATTCTTCATTATTCATAGATTAACATTTCTTTGCTATCTAAACCACTGTATCTCCTAAGAAGTAGCAATAACATACTTGATGTAAGAAATAGGGGCTCCCATTGCTTGCTTCATACCTTAAGAAACAACTACCAACAGCACCAGAAATAATGTTTTTCTATAGTTTGGGAGAGGATAAAATAACTTTAAAAAGTTGATCTGGACATTTAGGAAGGTTGAAGGTTAGCTGCCTATCTCAAGCTGTGAAGCTACCTCCCTGTGGGCTGCAGACCCACAGCGTAGATGACTGCACGAAGGGATGGCCACCTAGAAATGGTAGATGAGCAAGGCCATCATCTTAGCTGCTGGGCAGAGGGTCCGGGCAGGTCCTGGAGTAGGCTGTCAAGGAGAGCTGGAAGCCCACCTTTTGGAGGACAACTCCAACAGGAGGNTACCAACAGCACCAGGAATAATGTTTTTCTATAGTTTGGGAGAGGATAAAATAACTTTAAAAAGTTGATCTGGACATTTAGGAAGGTTGAAGGTTAGCTGCCTATCTCAAGCTGTGAAGCTACCTCCCTGTGGGCTGCAGACCCACAGCGTAGATGACTGCACGAAGGGATGGCCACCTAGAAATGGTAGATGAGCAAGGCCATCATCTTAGCTGCTGGGCAGAGGGTCCGGGCAGGTCCTGGAGTAGGCTGTCAAGGAGAGCTGGAAGCCCACCTTTTGGAGGACAACTCCAACAGGAGGCACCAGGGGCTTCCTTTGCTCCCAGGCAAAGCAGGAGGGGATGGAACCCGTGCGGAACAGTCTTCTGCATGAGTGAGAGGTTGGGGGCAGGACATGGTTTATACATTCAAGTTGTTTTATTCTTTGAATAAAACCCAAGAGCTGAAAGAAAGGGACTGGAATCTGATGGCTGCTGCTAATATACTGAATCCGCCGTTTGGCAAATGGCCCTCTGTCTATGGCACTGACTCATCCCTAAAGCACCTATTTCCCATCTCCAGCCTGCTGGGCAGAGTGTTGCTTTAAGCCCAGTGCTACAGACACACTGCCCTGATACAAATTCCTACTAACAGTAACACCTACCGTGTATTTTTGGTCTTTTAAGGTAAAAGTTTTGAAAGTTGCCATAGTGAGTTAAGAAAAATGTGTGGTGCTAAAAATAATGGGTCTGGTGCTCCTGCTTCCTTCAGGTGTTGTGGAAAATTCCAGCCAGAGTGCCACATTTTAGCTGCAGGTATGAACTGACTCACTTGCCCAAACAGAACACATTAATGCATAGGAACACACTTCTGACTGCTTTCCACCTTAAAAGCAGATCTAATTTCTGTGATGTGGAGAAAGAAAATATAAACACAGCACTCCCAGCTGCAAGTCCCTCTGCGGCTGTACTGGAAAAGGACCAGCCCAGCGAGCGCCCTTTGCTTGCAGGAGTCTCCAGTTAGATCCCAGCAAAACTACGGTTTCCCTCCTTCCCTGTCTGCAGCTCTTAGGAGGTCACACTGGGATTTGACTCCTAACTGAAATAATTTTGTTTAGCATCACTTACTGTGGCCTTAGAGTTAAACAATCCACTGCGCAAAGCAGAGCAGCCCCCCTGGCATCTATACGTTATTGCTCCTGCAACTTTTGCCATATTAGATCTGGTCACCTTCTGTTCTGTGGGACATCTGTTTCGTAGCAGAAGGGGAATAGAGAAGAGCGAAATTGTTCTGCCTGAGGACTGCTCCGTTCCTGACCAGAAAGCACTCCCGGAGTGTAAAACCGAACTTTCCATTGTGCCCCTATGGGATTAGCTATGTTTAGACTTCTCTGTGGGCTTGCTAGGGAAGGAGAAAGAAAAGACAAACAAAGCGCTTGCCTCTTGTAGTGCTCTGGAACGCACAAAGCGGTTTCTCTTTCCTGGTTTTACAAGCAAAGATAACCATTAATATTCCTTAACTAGCATCAAGAGCTAAACCCTGTTTTCTACAAAGCGAGTACTGGCAGGCCTGCAGGTGCACAGTACAAGAAGTCCCTTACAAATACAGGAAAAAATACAGTTATCTTAATCCAAAATTCCTGGAAGAATAAAAAGTTTCTTCACCATAATGCAATACTATAAATACTACTGGCTCAAAGCCAGTACATAAGAAACTTGTCTTTATTAAAAACACAGGGCTTTACCTATTCCTTCAAGTGGGCTCTTGAGTTATCGGAACTTTGTTTTAGTGTGGGAAGACTCTGAAGTCTGGATAGTTTTATCCAAATTGTTTTTACAGAAATCCGCCTGCAATGTCTTGCAATTGTACTCGGTCACAGGATTTTCAGTAACTGGTTTATCTGGAAATATTATCAAAACAAAACTTCTTGCAAGACAGATTTCCTCATTAACCGGAAATACAAAAAAAGAAAAAATACGGACTTTTTCTGAAACTCTTAAAAGATTTGGGCTGAACTTAATCCTGAAATAAACATTTAGACCTTTACCACTTAATGTAACCTCACAGTCTGATAAATGTTACTCAAAAGAATACTTTCCCTTAGCTGCAGTTTACATACACACAATAATATAACCCCTTCTTCCCATCCACTGCTTAAAAACAGGAGGAAGGAAGCTTTATGAAAGAAACCTTCACTTATTCACAAAAGCTGCCTACAACGACAAAGGCATTTAAGAGATGTAAACATTTTCGAATGATCCACAGGAAGCGAATGTAATAATTTTGATAAATACTACGACTGCCTTAGAACTGAGGGAGAACTTGCACTCTGAAACGGCTCCGAGTCAGACTGTCACCACAAACCCCGGCTTGCTTTGGTTCGCTTTGCTTGTTACAGATCACTGTCAACTTGAAATATTTTACATGTCGGTAATGAGCAAGAAGCAGTTTTGGATCCTCCATGTGCTCGTCAATGACTCTGCGATTTTTTTGTGATTTATAATGCTCCTTCCCAGCCTCCATTGTTTTGCTGTGCCTTGCCTCTTTAAGGCAGCCCGCAGCAGCAGCAGAGGAGGAGGGCTGGAGGTGTTGAGTGCAAAGCCTGGTATGCTGCCAAAAGCTTAAAGTAAACAAGCTGAAACAGGAGAAGAAACCTATTAACTGCTTTCCAGTCTTGAGCTACTTATTGCAAAATCAGTGAACGGAATAAACAATGGCAAAAGGGATATTAAATATATCGCAGGTTTGTTGCTAGATTAGTTATCTAGAGATTAGCCAGACAGAGAGGGCCGTAAGGAAGCCCAGCTGGTGCTCCCAGCTCAGTGGCTGTATCCTGGCCCACCGAAGACATTTTGGAATTACCTTTCTCACATAGTCCAGCATGAGAGGTTTGTCATATAGAAAAAGGTTCATATTTCAAATTTTATCTTTATTTATCTATGCAATCTATAGGTTCAGAAATTATAGTCTTAGAAAGTCTGTTCACATTATGCATTGGACAGAAGTGCCTTGAACCCTCTCCTGTGCACCATAATGCATGAATGGTAGCTTCCCTTTTCAATAAGACATGGCACTATTTGGCTTTTGAGAGCTTAGACGACAGCAGTAGGATTTCACTAGCATGGATGGTTGCCTGAAAGCCAGTAATTGCTATGTCTCCTTGATTTGCTGGCCTGAGCAGGTGACAGAGTCCATGGACTTTGTCAGGTAAAGACCCCATTTTCTTTTCTTCCATTAGCATCTGTGCACCAGGGTTGCACAGATGAACTCCAACTTTTCTGAACGATTCTTGGAAATAATGGCATTATACCTGCTCTTTCAGTAACATCAAGCATGGAAAGTTCTTACACCTTAAGAATAGACGAGTTTTTGGATTTGTGGCTATGTGTGAAATGCTTCCATGTGCGTTTTCTTCATTTATTTCTTCTACTTAAGCATCAAGCACTAGTTACGTTTGCAGAATGAACACAGGGCTAGAGGAGCTGGGCGTGAGAACTGTTACAGAATGTGTTTAGGTAACATCCATATTATGGAACGATTGATAAAGGAAGACAAAAAATGCCTGTTCTGAAGTGTTTGCCAGCGTAAGAACAAACCCAACATAAGTAAATGGGAGAACAGGTATAGAGGATAAACATCCCATGTACTTCATTCCTTTGCCCCGACTATTTGAATTATAGACTTAAACTCTTCAAGAGGGATACTGAGGAAGGATTTAATAAATGGGAAGATATTCAGTGAGAATATCTCATGCAAGTTTCAGTACAGAAGATGTCAGAAGTGAAGCCCAACATGCTGAAGTAGTCGGCCTATACCTATTCACCTTCCCCTGAACACTTCACCTTTCCTCTTTCTACTCCACCTTCCAACCTCTGCCCTTATATCCCACCTCAGCCTCCTACTGACAGTCCCTCCTCCTCCTCATAAAAATTAGATGGAAGTTTAACCAGTCTAGAACTACCTCTAAAGGGTATCTAAGCAATTCTTGGTCTTTGGGACAAGCTTCAAGAAGTGGGATTGAGACAGCAAAATTCAGCATCTTGAATACATGCAATTTTCACAGCTACTGTTACAGCTTAGTATATAGATCTAGTGTTGACAGATTAATTTCTAGAACATAATTTCTCTCCAGTTACAGCTCTAACACTAGAGCAACAATGATAGGCTTCCATATGAATCCAACATATGCTCACTTTCTAAGTAAATACTAGCTGAAACCTGAATAAAATACTTACGCTTTAGGATATTTCTTTGCTCTAGCTCTTCAGTTGTAGGCCTCTGGCTGAGTCTCCTGTGAGAACAAAGTGAGTGATTTAAAACCAGATCCAGATAACAGGTTATGATTTGCAATACAGCTTAAAAGGTGTTTCTCATGTGGCTGTGCTATTCTTTGCAAGACGTATTCAACAACACAGGTAATTTCCAGACACAGTTATAGTAACTGTACATGTAACCCCAGTACCCAGTGGCCATTTGTTTTAAAAGATGTACTATTGCCACTGTAACACATAAATAACTGATACTTGCATAATATTACAGAAATTGTACCAGCAAATTTAAATTCCTAATTTACAGGTAGAATTTTATGAAAGGGTGCATAACCCTTTTTAGTCCCCAAGCACCATAATTATGCTAAGTTGTGTAATCGTAAGATTATTCTCAGATATTTTGAATGTAAATCCTATTTTTTTTTAAACTCAACATAAGTTGTGCATTCGTCACTGATTTGTACGTACAATATGATAAGGAGTTTTAATTGAAAGTTAATTTTATTTAGTTACCTATATATACCTATATATAACAACTGCCATTAAAAAAACCGACCCTGAGACATGAATATTCTGGTTTGTACAGTGGAGAACATGGTTGATATTGTCTCTGTGTTTACTAAACAGGTTCACTTGTTCACTTGAGAAAAGGAGCAAGAAAAATTTCTGTAGTAAAATTAATTTTGCAGATGTGTTAAAGACACATGCCTCTCTGTACAGATTACCTTTGGCCTCACAAAACCCATCTCATTCAAACCACGCTTGGACTTTCAGATTTGGTGGGGAGGACTGGCAGGTTTTCCCTAAGTGACCAGCCCCCACTGTAGGAAGCCCCAGGCTGGGACCTGACCTGACCCTGACCCTGACCCTGACCAAACTACGGGAACAGGTGTTCCATCAGACATCGATGCTGCCGGGTGCTGACCACCATGCCAGGAATTTTTAAGGAACTGACATCAAACTTGGTTGCAATTTCAGGCATGAGCACAGCCCTGACTGGCACGGATGTTGTCTGCTGCCACCAAAGCAGAGCTGCGCAGAGAGCGTGCCAGCTTCCCAGCAGAACCAGCAACGTCCCTGTGCAAGGAGCTCAGGACAGGGACCAGAGCAGCTTCTATGGGAGCACCAACAAGCAGGATGTGATCACTGCAGCTGGGATTCAGTCAGGAAAGCAGTGATAACAACCACGCTGCTTTATTAGCAAAAGAAAAATGACCCTTGGGCTCTACACAATAGATGTATCACTCTTATGGCTAAGGGATGAAATAAATGACTTAGCCAGCCACCCGATTCACAGAACAACTCAGCTCTTCCAAGTGCTGATGCAGGACTGTCATACTCTGTACTGGAGCAGTACTGGCTGGACTACCCAGTATCTGGAACTCTCCAACAAACACAGGACATCCTCCAAATCTGCCTGGACAACATTTCTGAGCACAAGAGAAACAAGGACAGGTCTGGGAAAATGCATACTTGTTGCATTCTATTCTCAGAGACCATGAAAGCCAAAATTAACATTTATGAGGACTTTTTTTTTAAAAGCCTGTAAAAATGCAGGTGAAAATTGGTCTTTTTAAAGCAATGTTCTCAAGTCCAGAAAGAGGAAGTAACACAGATCCCATAGCAGTTAAACAGCAGGAGAAAGACATGCCTCAGAGGTAAGCGCAATAAAACACTAAAAGCTGACCTACAAAGTCGGCCTCCCTCCATTTCTTTTGCTGGAACTAGGATGTGAATAGTGAAGGAGTTAAGAGAGCAGGAGGATGGGGAGGGCCAGGAGGGATGAACATGCACAGGCATACATGCTCTGTGTGTCAGGAACTACTACACCATCTGGGATGGGGATTTACAAGTGCAAGTCCCTGCTAACCAATATGAGAAAAAGCTTGAACCACGGCACTGATTATTCTGGAGTCACTCTTTTTAGAGAAAACCAAACAACCCCAAATCCCAGAAGCTCTGGGATTTGTTTCTTGCAGAATAAAAATGCATTATTGACATTTTAAAGTTTTTTTGAGAAATAAAAATACTGTTTTCCAGGCAATTCTACCATGAAGATCCCGCACCACACATCGGGCTGCATTTAAAATGTGAACCCAGAGTTCCTGATTCTCTTCCCCCACCTCTGCCCAGTGACTGAAACGACATTTGCCCTGCCACCGATACCTCACTAGCTTCGTTCCAATCTGATGTCTGATTTCCTGCCTCTCCTCTTCAGATGTACGCTGCAAGATGTTTTTGTCTTCTAATTCTTTCTTAGACGGTCTGTTGCCAAGTTTGATAGCAAGAGTATCCCTGCGACGAATTTTACTTGCCAAAGAGCCTGAGGAAAGGAGGAGGAAGGTAGATTTAGTTCATTCATACTTAGGTTACAGACACAAACTCCGAGTAAGAATTTTAATACCTCCCCAAAGCAGCCTTGTTCCCATGTGCGGGAGAGGAATTTTAATTAATATCAAAAAAAGAAAAATAGTTTTAGCTCAGCTCACAACAATAAAAAGTTGAAAGGCTTAGACGGAAAAGCTACCAGCCAAATTGACAGAGGAGTTTAACAAGCATCACTTGTCATCTGTGAAGTGACAGGATAAAAATGCCAAATCTATACTTAAGTGTCTTTGAAGTCTGATACATTACAGGTCAATTTATTTATCTACTTAGTATATTTAGCAACTGCTGCTCTTTTTATTCAGCCTTAAATGGTTTTGTCTCATCCTCTCATCTTTCCCCTCATTCTTTCAATTTTTTTTCCATCTGATACCACTTAGTTCTCGTACAGTGCTTTTCAGCTTTAACTAATTTGTAAATTAAACCCAAACATACAGTTTAGAAAAGTGCCCTGAGTGCTTGTAAAGTAACTTAAGCAGGATCCCCCAGGCACTGAAGCAATGTGCTTATCCATAAAACAGATACAGTAGGGACAAGTGCCACGCAATTTTGCCAGCGCTAGCTTCAGCCAGCTGTGAAAGGAAGAACATTTTTTGCGGCCTTCAGTCCTTCCCTTGTCTCTTGATATTCTGAGGGAGCTACATACACCCTAGGTTGGCAGGTTTTCGTAACATTAGACACTTTGATAAGACCACAGACTCCCAGCTCACTTCTCATAAGACACCACCGTGCTGCTGTCCGAATACATGAATTTTTGGTTACTACCACTCTGGATCATATTCAAGCCAAACACAGAACTGCAGAAGACTTCAGCCTCTTGAGCAAGCTGGCACTTCATCTTCTGCTGCGCCAGTGTCCCATTTTCCCTCACCCCCCTTCAGTACACAGCACTTTCATGTTCAGGCCTTCTTCACTAAGCACAGTGAAGCACCTCCTCCTGAGCAGCTGTGGGCAAGGCTCTCAAGCCATGGTTTGATGGTCATTTTATTCTGACAGAAGACCACCCTGCAGGTGGTAGGGGTAGGGCTGCCCTCCGCTCTACCCCTGACAGGTTGTTGCTGCCACCTCCTTTGCTCCATCAAAGGTGCAACCATGTGGTGGGCTAGATCAGGGAACCGATTCTACTGAAAATCAGCCACCACTGCAAAACCAAACATGAGCACTGGCCTAAGGGAAAACGGAACAGCTGGGAGCAGGGATGAGGCGGAGGGTGGGCAGCACAACCCCCTTCAGCAGCAGCAAGGATTTGTGCCAAATGATATATGGTGATGACACAACCATAAGCCCAGATGAAATTTCAAAGCTGTAAACCTAGAAGTAATCCACTGTGATCTGCTCTGTCAGCTAAGGTGCTCCAATGCTTAAAAACACCCTGATCAAAGAGGAATAAACGACTTCCAGTGAAGCTGCTGACTGATGGGCCTCCTCTGTTGTCCACCTCTGCAGGTTATTCTCACAAGACACCCTGGGATTTCTAGCGCAACTCAGTTGAAAGTTACACTGCTGCTTTAACAGTAGAGGTTCATGACATGGGCAAGCCAAATCAATGGCTCGCTGATGCCCTAACGTGGAGGCCTTCTTCCATCCTCATGTTCTTCTGAACCTGCTGCTCCCACCTCCACTCCCATCCATGCAATGCCTGATCTGCTCCCACCATCGCACAGGCCCCGGCAGATTTCTGATCACAACTGCCTGGGAGAAGCAGGACACTCATTTCTCAGTAGTGGTAAAATATTCAATCATCTAAAACAATCCCATGCAGCTATACCCTCCTCTCTTTACTTTGCACTAGCATGGGTCAGGCATGCTCACACAGCGCAATGTGCAAAAGGTAGCCTACAACTTCTTGACAGGATGCCCTGCCAGAGAACCACATCCTGGAACAGAACGACCTGTGGACTGATGTGCTTGCTAGCAGCTCCAACTCAAAGTCTTTGCTCTCCTGAAGGCCACAATTTAATGAAGGCAGATGCACAAAATCTCGCTGTGTGTGTATGTTTTTGGGCTATGCTCAACCCGTAAGCTCCAGTTAGCAATATGAATGCAGTCACAGCAGCTTAATAGACTCTCTGAGCAAGTCCAGGCCAAATATGTATATTAGATATATCCACAGGTGGCCACCCCACCCCACTGCACCCTTCTTGTCAGGGGCTTACTTTCAGCACTTGCATTATCATCGTCGTCGTCGTCATCATCATCTGTGTACAGTATAGGTCCATCAGAGTCCGAGTCGCTGCTGTGGCTCTCTCTGCTACTTTCACTCTCAGGAGGGGCAGCGGTGTCAGAAGCCTCCTCCACCGGTTCAGAGTGTGCCTGGTCAGGTGCCTCCACTTCTTGGTCTTCTTTGGTAGCCAAGCTGTTTAATTTAGAAACAGACGTGGTGTCACATTAATGCAAGCAGCACAGAACACGAATGGGACACAGACTGTATAAGCAAGTATGAAAACAGAAGTTCTGTTACTCAAACTAACTTCTCTCCTTCTAAAAAATATACATATATAAAACATATATGAAGTATGTTTATGTGCATACGTATCTGTATGCACGTATGTTCGGAGAAAAGATGCAAACACTCCAGAATGACGTGCTGCAAAGCTTGTATAAAGAAAAATCTTCAGTATTTTTTATTTCTTGTGGGATGGGACCAATAGTATAGAAAAGCTACTAAGAAGAGGAAAACAGATCATAAAGTTCAGGTGAGAGGAGCAAGTTGGAGAACGGATGGGAGTGCAAAGCTTCCTGTGCTGGAAGCCTAACTCTATTTATTGTAAATACAGTTTTACTGCTGTAGAGTCCAAAATGTTCATGCCCATCACTGATGAACATGGAAATCAGCAGCAGAGTGCTCTCTGCCTTGGGAAAATCTTTATGTAAAGGAAGAGTAGAGCAAGGGGAGAAGCAGCACAGAAATGTAATGCTGGCACAGAGATACCAGCAAGAATTTAAAGGAAAGGCTTTAGGCCACTGCCATCTAGACTGAATTCTCTTGGGCTGTTATGAAAGATGCTGGTTCTTGTGACAGGCAAAAGACCAATTAATAAGCCAGTTCCTTTTTTGCTGCCAACTATTTTGCTTAAAAAATACAATTATAACCTTGCTCTTGACTAGATTTTATAGTATCTGAGAATTAGACAAGGTATTAGGCAGTGACAGACCAAACACCTACTAACCGATGCCTGAAACTGTCATTTTCAAGTCTGCAAGTAAATTCAGCTATTCAATTGAGAGCTTTAGCAGTGAGATATTTAATGATACCCACAAAAAAGGTAAAACTTCCTTGTAATTTATAAGAGAGAAATAAAAGTGTTATCAGCTACTAGCTGAACTGCTGACGGCAGCGGTCACATTAAGCCATGCAATGATGTAGAAGGCAGGTTATGAGCAATGACCTTCTGGGGAAACACAGGGTACTGCAGGTGAACGGCTCAAAGACGCTGGCAAAACAAACTGTGTTGTGATATAGCACTGCCCTGGGCCTCCAAGAAAAGGACACAAACTGTTACCAGTCAGCAGAAGAAACAGAAGAGACCCACATGCGCCTACAGTGGCCCTTTCGAGAAGAAATGTGCCTTCCTTGGCTGTGGGTCTTACTACTTTCCCATGACAGTCACACTGTCTTACCTTTTTGCTTCTTCTCCACTAGCACCTGGACCGCTGTCTAGAGCCGTACTGCTCAGGCCCTCGTCCGTGCCAGGCTCAGTCTGGAGAAGGGGTTTAGTATCTGATCCGGGGACGGCTGGCCCTGCCACGCAGCTGTCTGACACATCTCGAGCATCTGAGGAGACAGCGGGCTGACAGGCTGCAGCAGGAAAAGGAGGTGGAAGTGGAGGTGGAGGAGGGGCAGTAGGAGGAGGAGGGGGGACAACGAGCTTGCTCGGTTGGTCTGCATCCTCTGTTTCAGAAATTACTACGGAAGGTTGCTCAGGCTCTGGTTTTTCTGCCTTCGCTTCTAACCTGCTGGCTGTGGCACCTGAGGGGGAAGAAGCAGCCCCATCCGGCGCTGTTCGTGGGGCTGACTGTTTCCCAGGTTTTTTCTTGCCCCTGGGAGTCCCTGAAGGGCCCAACTTGCTGGAAGTCTCCTTAGAGGCTTTGGGATGAGATGACGTAGACGAAGGAGATGGTGATGAAGAGGACTTGGACACGGTTGGTTTTTTTGCATGAGAGGAACTAGCTAAAATAAGAAAAGATAAAGCATTTTACAGTCTTGCAACTATATGATTTTTGCACCATTCTTTCTGCATGGATTGACGTGTGCTGATATTTACAAAATGAAAAAATTACA
The DNA here is from genome assembly GCA_013398225.1 of Steatornis caripensis. Taxonomy (NCBI): domain Eukaryota; kingdom Metazoa; phylum Chordata; class Aves; order Caprimulgiformes; family Steatornithidae; genus Steatornis; species Steatornis caripensis. Next base: position 31,248 of record VZSC01007233.1, read on the forward strand.
CTTGATACTTCTACAATCCTTCATCTATACGCTTGAGACGAGTAAAAGGTGCAGTTCAAACTTCACCTTTGAGCTGGGAAAAACCGAAACGATGAATACTTGCCCAAGAACAGTGGAGGGGATCAACCTCACAAATGAGTGAGAGTTAGATTCGAGCATTCTGCATTGGCCCATTGCAACTTGCCTGGACATCATGTAAGAAGTCCACTACTTAGTCCAAATGTGTTTACTGCCCTATTTGAAAAAATTGCTGCTAGACAGAGAAAACTGCCTGACCTTTTCTATTATGTGAATTTTTGGTTTGAGCACTAGGAGAACACCATGATTTTCCTTATGCTTTTCAATGAACACCTCAGGACCATTATGGATATCAGTTAATTACCTTTCACAATGTTATTGCAAGTGGTGTGATCCTAGGTAATGGCAAGCAGCAGAGGACAGCAAAACAAGATGTACTTTCTGGTCCAGCTGGGCATGTCCATAAAACAGAGGCAGAAATGACTGATCTCACTCTGCTCAAATGATCTCCAGAAGGGAGGAGGCACTGAATGCCTCCTGTATATACCGGAGGTCTTCATCTTACCAGTGACCAACTCAGGTAGCCTTGAAAATGTAGTGATGCAAGGTTTTGACACTAGCTGCACAAGGTGGCCAGTGATGTTGCTGTTTACTTACTATATTGAAGCATGTATGTACCAATGCCCAAGCCTGCGAGAGATTTCAGCTAGCCTGCGTGCCCATGTGCATTCCAGTCACATTTCTGATTGCTATGTTGATACACCCATCATCTGGACTGGGAGCTTCAGACTTCTGACTTTCATTTAAAAAGCAATAAAAACGGCAGCCATCTTAACGATTCAGGCCTTTTCATAAAAATGCATCCAACTCAAACACTTCTGCTGTAGTAAAAACACATTAACCTCAAGAGAACAAATGAAAGCATTATAAAGCTACACAGCAGCCTTGCGGCTAAGCTTACTGAGTAAAACAGAAAGCTATAATAGAAATCTGCTGAAAGGCCTACTTTACTTAAAAGCATTTAAATAAAAACAAAACCCCAGCAGATCAGGGTAGAACCAAAGCACAGATGCTGGCCATGGTATAAAAATAGCTTTCACAGTAAGACTGTTCTCAGTCTCAGAAAAGATGGAAAATAGTTCAGAAGACACATTATACTGTTCTCTTCTGTAGCTGAATGTTACGGTTTATAAACATCGAGAGTGCTGTGAGGCTTTCAGTACCTCTGGAAAAATCTGCAGAAACTTGTGACTTCAGGCAAATCACTGTCCCTCTGTACTGCACGGTAAGTGTAAAGGGCACAGTACAGAATCTACTGGTACTGCACTAACCATCCACATCAACTACAAATCACTGACTTAACTTACTGGCAAATCAAAAGGAAGCAACGAAATGGTATAGGCAGCTGTTTGTAATTGCAGAGGAAACAGGTGGTGGCTCCAACCTGTACGTTATTTAGCAGAAACCTTACTGAGTAAGCAGATGGTAGTAAGAAAGGGCTCTGGTTCTGATCCAGCAAAGCACTTAAACACAGGCTGGAGGTCAACAGAACCAGTTAGATTCTTACACTTAAGAACACCAGCATAATACAAATACACAGCTGCAGTATAATTGTTGCTGGGAAAACGTCAAAAGATGTTTCAATTGAAAAAACCCTTACATTATTCTCAGAACCTTTCTGGACCTGCAATCAGATGCAGAAACTTGAAAGACCTCTCCCAGGGAAAATCCCCCCTTCACTTTCACGTGGGTCAAAAGTGCTATTGCTATTGTTGCTTTTGTCTGGGCTGCCTGACAATTTTCTGTCATGCCTCTTTTTCAGTAGAAGATTTGAATTTTGTGTAAATGAAAAATTTCATGGCTGTTACTTGCCTTTTGGCACTTGTCCATGCTTATCTCTAAGGCCCCCCTTCTCCCAACTCCACTATTTGAGTTTGGAAACCTGCTGGGGTGCCCTCAGGAGAGTTGTTCCTCATATTCCTCTTCTCCTTCACGGGACTGGATCAGTGGCTGCATCATGTGTTCACTTTCACGGGGATCTGATACATCTCTTGTACTAAATACTGCTTCCGATCAGCTCTATTTATTAAGTATTGCCTTACTTCAACTGAACACAACGTACCCAGTATTGGAAGAAATTACCTGTAGAATATGTACTATTCTATATAAGGGGTATATAGAATGTATTTTATACCTATATGGTCTCAAGTATTGCATAAAATTTCATCAATGCTACTAAAAGACAAATCTGGAATCTGAACGTATTTTAATTTAAGAACTGAGATACCTGAGAGCTTGTTACCAACCACTGGTCTAAACATTTCTTTATATGACAAGTTGTTTTATTTCTGGAAGGTCTGCTGTTATAAAGTTCCTTCATCTGGGAAGAACTGAGTTTTCCAGCTGAACGTGAAATACAAGCAGCAAATTCTACGTTTTCAAAATATTTATTCTTGTGGTTGTCTGATGTAGTAGGGACAGTTAATGCCAAGTTAATTGATATTTTATGGCAAAGTTATTATTGTAACTCTAGCAGTCTTGCAATGTTTTCAAACAGTCCTCTTCTGTGTGCTTCAGATACAAAACATGCCAAAATGTACAAGCTATGAAGAGGTATACTTGGAGAGAAAACTGGAGGGACTGAAGGGCTTTGAAAGACTGACAGAGGATTAAAAACACAAGGCCTGTATAAGTTGGCCAATGCATATATACAGTCCATTCATCATAACACTGCTTGTGTTCAAATTATATTTGAGTGTTTTCATTTTGGTCATTGTCTAAATTAAAACCATTCAAACTCGCGATCAGTACCTTAAGAACAGCTACCTATAATCTTTAGTCTAGCAGCACTGCTGAATTTCAGTTTGAAAGTGGAGTGATAAACACATCTGCTATGCGCCCGATGATGGACATCTTCCATGTCCAGTGCGTATTTAGAATCACAGTAAGCCACCACCAGCTCAAATTTCTGAGTCTAATGGCCATTTCTAATGAGTTACAATTTTTTTTCCCCAGCTAAAACAACTGCTCCTCAACAGTCTTTAAAGATGTCTTCTTGGTTTTATCCTTTATCTCTCTGAGATCTCACAATCTTGTCAAATTAATTAGAATAGTAGGCATTCCCAGCAGAAAGTTACAGCAATACCAAGGTAGTTTTACTTTGGGGCAACTCATATGCTTGGTTTCAGAAGTCACCTTTTCCCCTGCTGATTCTTCAGCAGTTCTCTAGGTTATTTTGTTGCCAGCATTCACACTTGAGCTGAGAATATAGTCTTTGATGTGCCTGGTGGTGTGCATATGGCCATTAAACAGCGAAGTGATTTGTCCACTGTCTGGGGTGTTTGCAGACAGCAGAACCAGAGCTCAGCGGGAAGCTAGCTAAAAACACCCGTGGCATGCTCTTTAGTAATGCTGCTATGTACAAAGGCAGAAGTTATCGTAAGACCAAGCCAAGGACCCCCATGCACATGCACCCACCATAACTGGCACTGCCTGTGCAGTACTCACCAGCTTCTCGATTTGCACTGTGACTTGTTGGCTTGGGTGGTGGGAGAGGAGGCTGCTTAGCAGGAGCCTTTCCCTTTTTTTTAGCATGAGGTGCTTCATTACTCTTATGGCTGGTGGTGGTGGAAGCAGCAATAGCATTTTTTGGTGGTAGCGGAGCTTTTTTAGATTTAGGCTTAGGCTTGGGTAGTGGTGGAGCATGGGATGCCGGTATTTCTGGGCAGAGATCAGTAGTGCTCTCTATGGATAAGAAAGTGAACAGAAGCCAACTGACACAGACATACGCCACATAAATTCAACAGCAAGCCTGACAACAATGACTACTTTTTGCTGCTTGAGCTCTTGGGAATCAGGAGAGGCTTCTTCATCTTTTGCCTCTTACTGAAGTATTATCTCAGAAAAAAATTACCATCTGTCTCAATTCAAGTCCTTCTCATGGAAGATTTTTGCCCAGCACTTCTCTCAGTCTCATCTATTCCAGACCTCCAAGTATCATCCTCAGTGTTCAGTATCCCCAACTGGACTACTGGCTGCAAACTAAACAAAGGAAGTGCCATTTACTCCTCTAACAAATTCCCTCGGCTTCTTTCCAGCCCTCCGAGATCAACAGGCTATAAAACTCAGATTCATGTGAATCTGAATGCAAACAGGGGCATTCTCTCAGCCATGGGTTCAAATATGTCTATGCAGCTGAAATTTTCCCCTGAAGCAACCCATTCTCCTAAGCTGCAGACTGATTGCTCATAGCAACTTTATTTTCAGTATCTTCCCCAGCGTATTCCTACTCAGAAAGAGATGAAGCTAAATCAAATAGGATACCATTTGCCATGGGAATGCTCTCCTCTCCTGCAAGCTCTCTAGGTACTGTTACAAGACTGCACTTTCAAGAATCAGCAGTTCCTTAGTCAACAGGAATCTGGACTGTGTCTGCATTGTGTCATGCTCTGCAGACTGAAAGAGGTAGCACTGAGGACCCAACATCCACAATGTGCATTTCAGAAGACTTGACTTTGGACCAGCTTCAGGCTAGTTCTGTAGATTACATGCCCAGTAGTGGTGGAAGCATAAGCTCCTGAATGCATATTTTGGCTTAGTTTCATCCAAAAGAAACCTGGCTTGTGTGCTCTGCAAATCAAAGAAGGTAAGTGGGAATGACCAGGAAATTCACTTCAGCAGTGCACGTCTAATGCCAACTGTAATGTTAGTGTAGGTGAGCCGCTTAGAGTCAACATAAAATTTTGCAACGTAATCGCTATGGTTGTAAGACTAGCTGTTCCTAGATGAGAACACCCAAAGTTCCCAGATGGGAATCTTTACCTATTCAATTACACCAACTCTGTGCCCATTTGGTTTGAAGATAGCCTTCCCAAACCTTCCAGAAAAAGGATATTATAGAAGGAAGAGCATGCCATCAGAATCATATGGACTTTATTTGCATGTTACTAAAAACCACAGTGGCTGGAAAAGAAAGGAGCCAAGCAAATAATGCAAGGACTTCTAACAGCCTCTTTTATCATTCTAGAAGAAACCAATTCATTGCTTGCAGTACGTTCCTATTAGTGTCTCACTCTTACACATGTTAAATGGCCATCCCTCGATCTCCAGCCCATTCCCTGCTCTCTTCCTTCCCATGTAAAGGATTCACAAGAGATAAGCAGCACCTTTTCATTTTAAGATTAGTAGATGAAAAACAAATAATGTGTGTTGGACAACAATGACATTCTTCACCTCAGAAACAAAGCCTTTTCAAACTCTAGCTCAAGGCTTGTTAACATGAACCTAACGCATCACCTGCAGTTATTAAAAGCAACATGCACACCTACGTCTCTTCATGACCTGAAGGAATTAACATTAACTGTCCGGTGTCTTCCTCCTTTATTTCCAGCCCATCATAGACTAATATGTTTTTGCTAATGTTTTGCAAGAACCATTGTGCAGCAACCTTTTACAGCTTCCAAACAGATTGTTTTGAGTACAGATTCTTGTACTGCCTCTTCATTTTCCAGAGAAAGAGCTCTGGACCAGAGAAAGACTTTGGAAGAAGAAACATACATATGTATTCGGTACATTTTGCTCTCCTCTTTTATAGCAAAAAGCATCTCCTTGCGAAATTCTACCTACCTTCATTCAAAGTTGAAAATCTCATTTAATTCTGAAAAAGTGGGACATTTTAAGATTTTAATGCCATTAATAACAAACAGGGAAAGAGAAGATAAGACTTTGTATTTTGAAGATCTTGAAGGACATGATCATCAGAAAGAATTTTAAGCGTAAACAGTTCTTTTATATACCTTTTACTTCTGGGTCCAGCATGCTAAAATTTTGTTTACGAATAAGAAAGAATTAAAACTTGTGTACTTATACACCATTACTGTGTTTTGTTTCTAGGCATATTAGTAGAGAAAATATTAAAAAGAGAATGTTAATCCAGGAGAAAGAAATAGATCATCCATCATATTCTAAAGTAATACCGTGCAATTATTTAGAATCTGTCAATCTACATACAACTACACGACTACATAAAACTATACAACATCTATACAACAGATTAAATAATTTGTATTAGAATTTACCTTCTGATTCAGAAAAAAAAAGTACAAAATAAGGCTAAAGCTTTACTTAGTTGCAAATAAACACATCTTAGTGACAATCAACTAGTAATTTTCAAATTTGCTTTAGAGAAATAACTAAATTAATGAAAAATAAAACTGAACCGTTCATTCGCATCAAAGTTCTTGCTTGCAGACTTCAGTTGTGATTAAAACTAGCAATTTATATAACATTGCTTTTGACTGAAATACCTTGCCATCACTGGGATATCATCTTTATCTATGACAGTTCTTTCCATACTATGAATGTACATCCTATCAAACACTGGCAAACTCTTTCTGCACAGCAGCATCGTATCAGCTCAGATAATTACAGCTTTCATTGAGTCTTGACTGCCCCTGGATTATGTACATACTCTTTTCTTGGCCTTGACCAACTGACCTTCTTTTTGCTCATAGCCGTGAGGAGAGCTGTGGTGAGGATGACTGCCTTTGACCATATCGTCCCTCTTGGCATCTTATTAGCTTTGTCATTTTTATCTTTGTTAGCTTCATCTTTTTTATCTCATCAGATTAAACTTGACTGCCCTCAGTGTCAGTCTGGTCTTGCCCAAACGATTGTTTCTCATTTACTCTTGAGATACAGATTTCCAGTTCCCACCTGACCAGTCCATTATACCAGCTTTTGCCAGTGACAAGCCAAGTTTTGAAGTGGATGCTTTTCATTGCTTTTCCTCTGCTGCCCCAGAGGCTTTGTGAATATTCACTTACTGTCCTCCCTCAAATTCCCCTCTGCTGGGATGCCAAAGCTGACAATTTTTAGGCTGTTGGCATTGTGCTTGTTATCCTCATCTGGTCCCCTCTTGTTTTTCAGTGCTTAACCACGGTGTCCTCCCTTTTACTGCAAGTCCATTGGAACTTTTTTGTGGTTTTCTGCATTTATGTAAGACACTACAGTAAATTCCTGGTATATACGTAAGTACTGTAGTGATACAAACAACTAATAATGGCAACAGTGCCTTGAACAGTGACAGGGATGGTGTGATGTCCATAAATGACTTGAGATACAATTATGCTGTAACTGTACCTCCCTAACACGATTCTGCTTAAATACGAACCTTTGGTCTTCATGTCTGCTCTTTCTTTTGCATCTTTTGCCAAAAAAACGAGGTATCTGGATCAGTTCAGACTCACCTGTTTGTTCAAGCCAAGCCCCCAGGTACCTCAGTACCATCTGCAATGTATTTTTATTGCTGTTGTTTTTCTTAATGTAGACATCTGTTCATCACAAACTGACCTTTTAACGAAAGGTGTCCAAAAGACAATCAGATAAGGAATATCTTTTATTCACTGCTGCCTTCATCATATCTGCTGTAAAAGCAATCCGCCTATAAATTACTCTTTCAATAGGAAAGCAAAGCAAATGTTAATGCCTCATTAAGCATTTGGATCAATAATATGTTTATGTTTAGAATAAATTTTCCAAAGGCCACATTTTCAGGAAAGCTCACTTTGAGACCAGATTTTTTTGTTCCCAGAAATTGTGACTGGGGCCAGACTCTTAAAAAGCTGTGTTCTCATATAAACACCTAAATGATGGTCAGGGTTACAAAGTACTCAGTATACAACAGCTGCTGCAGGAACTCATCAAGTCTTAAAGACTTTCAGAGAGATGCCAGTGTGCCACACGCACTGGAAAATCAGATGACTTGTTTTGGAAGCTAAATGTTTGCAAATTCTGGACCAAATGGAACTATGAATATCCTGGACGCAGTTTCAGAAGCCACACATGACTGGATACAAGAATCTTTTCCTTACTTTTGTGAACTTCTAAGGAACCGAAGGCCAAAGCTTTTCTACCCCAGGATTTTGTCATACAGTACTGGTATTTTTGTTTCTACAGCTAGAGCAGTGGCATGAAGCTAGCTGATGGAAAACCAGCAGTGCAGCAACACAAGCATATATTTTACATCAACTGCAAAGCATCCCTCTCAGGGGGTTGTGCTCAGATGAGCACAACTCAGTGGAGTAATACTAGGTAAAATGGAAGTTGGAAATAACGTATGACTTGTTGTCTTTTGCAGGATGACTCTCTGCAAAATGAAACTCAGTAGTAGTTTTGAGAAGTATGAGTTTCCTTTCCAGCTTATGCAGGGAGCTGTGTTTTGATTAATCAAAACTCAGGAAGCTGTATTTCAGAAACAAGGGACACAGGGCAAGACAAGGTATCTTTTGTCTCCTTTTTGGACTCATTGACTGTGCCGATGCAGGTAGTCAATGCATACAAATTCTTCCATAAACTTCAGATTTAACCGGCTCCATTTTTTGTTCCTGCTATTGCTACTAAAATTCTGTTCAAGAAAAGACCCATTCTAATTGTTAGAAAGCTTCCTTTAATTTCCAGTCTAAATGTATTTCAAGCCGCTGTGTATTCCTTTCTACTTGTGCCAGCATTGTCCTTTAGCCATGCTCTCTCCTGGCTATATACCAACTTGTTACATTCATCAAAGGCACTCAGGCTCTCTCAGGCTCCGTTTTGCTAGGCTGAACAAGAACAGCTGTCTCATGATGCTTTTTGCAGCTCTCTCTGCAGTTCTGAATTCATCTTTCTTGAAGATCGATGAGCAGATCTGTACGCCTGCAGACTTCCAGACCTTCCAGCACCATGTGCAAGAGGTCTTGTAACAGAGACAGTGTAGAAAACAGGAGACGGGAGAAAGGGACAGGTGTAACATCTGACCTAAAGCAACCATGTTCAGATATTTTGCATTGGTTCCAAGACAAAAAAGGAAAAAAAACCCCACTGACTTATTTTATGCTGCTAACTGCCCAACTGTTGCATAAAAAGTAAGCTGTTAAATCAAGAAGGAGTACCTAAAACACCTGCATTGTCAGCTGCACACTTCTACCATTTCTTGGTCTATGGGATACTTGGAAAGTGAAAGGCATGTACGCTTCTACATTCCCTTAAACTTTCTGCATAGACATGCTCAAATAATTCAATGGTTGGTCTACAATCTTATTTCTGGAGCCACATTAGGATACTTTTCCTATAAAAGAAAAAAAAAAGCAGCTTTACAAATCAGGAGCTCTCCTCTGCCACTCAACTTTTGCGGGTGAAAGCCCGTGCCTCTCACGTCAGCCTACTGGCACGAGCCAGCTTGGCTGACTTACTGGGCCGGCTCTGCCCAAATACAGCTTTATCTAGAGTCGCCTTCCTTTTAAGAAGATTTGGATTCAGCCTCATTTACATAGTTCAGGTGATGAATCAAAGACTTACTATTCTTAGGAGAACTAGTTTTAGCCAGCAAATAACTCAGCTGGAGTGAGAGATTCTTCGGGAGTCAGGCAAAAAAAAGCCCTTTTATGTATGGTGCTCATATGGATGACCTGCAGAGCTCAGAAGTGTAGGAAGCCAGTTAGGCACACAAGAGGGAAGAAAGTCTGCCTTGTCTCTCACAGCGAGTCGTTCGCAGAATTAGCCTTCTGAGAGAAAACAGGCTCTTGTGTGAGGCCCTAGAAGATGAGGTTTACTGTCTTAACTTCAACAGGTTTTGTTCCACTTTGGGGAAATAAAGCAAAGACCTCTGAGAAAAGGAACCTAGAAAATTTGATTTTGAAGAACATTCCTTGCTAGACCAACTAAAGCATTGGCCAGCAATGATGCATGCTGATTAAGACCAGAGCTTGTGCCTCCAACCTTTTTTTTTTTTTTTACGCATGAGAAAAAGAAAATATTACATTTAATGGCAGATTTAAGGGAGAGCAGACAAAGTACAGAGGAAAGAACTCTGAACCCAAAACACTAAGACCTGGAACCTTTGCCAGCTCTCATATCCTGTGGGGAAAAAACATGCGCGTGTATCCTATGAATCCATTTGGAAACAGGACTACGAATTGTTTCCTTCACTGAAGGACATGAGAATACCTGAGAGAAACAGTCTGCTAGAAACAGCATGGGAACGTTTCAGAAGCTTATGCTCCATGTCACCCACAAGACCCACAGCACCCACAACAGAGCTCCAGCTTCCTGCAATGCAATTATTTATGAAAGCAGCATCTAACACACCTGATGGATGGTATGCAAAATAAAACTTCTTACTATTTTTTTCCAGGCAGTATCTTGCTAATGGTTACGGAGCCTTTCACTTCTTCAAGCTCAAGTTAACAATTATATGTGGAAGGATCTACCAGAATCATGAAAATATTTAGCTTGATGTGATAAAAATGAGTAAGACCTAAGTGTACAAACCAAACTCAGATACAAACTCAGGGTTCGCTGGTACATCTGTGTGCCAGAGACATCCTGGGAGGGTGGAAAGGAGAAAAGCGGCTCTGACACAGTACCAGGCGGTTTTACAATATGCAGCACGCATGCTGCGACAGCATGCTATGTCTATAGCTAGAGACGCAAACAGTGACAATTTTGACACCTATTCTACTGATGTGGCTTTTGATCTTCTCGAACACTGCTGTAGGGGGCAGGAGGCAGAGACACTCCTTGGATCCCCTTTGTGATGCTCATACCCCACCTGGAACCTGGAGTGCTGGGGTCTGCTGGGGCTACTGCAGACAAGCACCACAGGTCAGGAGCCCTGGTCGCCAGCATGGGCCGGTCTGCTGCCCAGACAACCAGGCTGTACTTTGACATGCTGCCTGTCTACTCACTGCTCTGTATCGCTTCCAGGGTGCTCACAGAGAATGGGTACAGTTTAGCTCTCTATTTTCTGCAAAAGATGCTAGTGACTTTTCTTAGTAAAAAACCAAAACAAAACAAAAGAATTCAGAACTCAAACTAGTAAAAACACAATGTGAGTAAATGATCTACAAAAAAGATTTCTCTGATCTCTCATCTGCAAAGCTTTATCCATCAATTACCTGTTTTATGTAAAACTGTCACCAGCTTTCTATTATCCTGCCATAAAGGAGAAATTTCCTTTTGAACATCCACTTGGATGACTGACATCTCACGGTTACTACAAACAGTAAAAGTTACTAAATTGCCAAAAGGAATTTTTTTCACCAAATACGAAAGGCACCTGTGAGCTGACAGTCAGCAGATGGGTACACGGTTTATCGAACAGCCTGGCAGCACTGGGAACAGAATTCAAGTCACCTTCTTCATTTGCTTCTGCTTAACTCATTTTTACACTGCACAGCCGAGCCTATCATTTGCCCTGTTGATACTGTATTTCCATGGCTCACGCTGAAACAGCTTTTTTCCTTTAATTTCTTTTAACTCCTAACATATTCCACATTCTACCATACGTTGCTGCCAACTCTCACCAGATCATCACAATGCGCCTGTATCACTTGCTCTTTTTAAACTTCCAGCTCCAGCAGTCATCATCATATTCAGATGAGAAGGCCATTTTCAAGACCCACTTGAACAAGAGAGCAAGCAAAGACCACCGCCATTTCATAAAAACATTTTAAAATAACTTCATAACTTTCAGGGGCTGTGATGCATTCTTTGGAACATTTTGATTCAGCTGGAGTTGGAACTGCAGCACACTGTGCTACTAAACAGCAGGAATTAATCCTGTCTTCAGGTCTTACAAACATGGAAAGTCTATATAACTTTGTTCAAGATCTACATGTAAGAGTTCATGACTCTAAAGAGCCTAACATTAGCCTCACTAAAGATGAGCTCCTTGCATCCATTACTGCTGACTGTCCAGCTAGTATCATTCCACGTATCTCAGTTCTCATGACGAAGGGCTGTGACCTGAAGCACTTTTTATGGTCTGAGCAGAAGACAGTGAGCTAGTTATTCCTGCTTCAGCTCTCATTTTGATGCTCTGTGAGCATCAGCAAACCTCTACTCTGTGGTTGTTAATTCCTCGCTCTGCCAGTGGGTGTGGGTGTACTGCATACCTACCGCATCTGCCATAAAAAAATCACCAAGGATTAATCTGTCAGGTGAGACGCATTTGTGAGATGCACTGAGCTTTACTATTCCACCAAGTTTAACACACTGGCTCACCTTCTTGCTTAATGTGCTATAAAGTGAAGAATAACTGAAGTGTATTCGCAATGACTATCCAGTGAGTCGCACTGGATTTGCACTGTGTAACAGCGTTGCCGATGTGTGGAATTTATTCATAACACCTCTGTGTTAATGGCAGACTATTCCTCTGCAATAAATCTATCTCGTTCCTTTTCAGGGGACTCAAGATGCCTACGTGTAGAAGAATTTCATGTTTAGATGTAAGAGGAAAGCTGTACTCAAAGTGGTTTGCATCTTCTACGTGGTCATATTGATGTTCTATGAAGCCTGGAATATCAAGTTTGCTCATTTTTTGTTTTTCTTGTCCATATACATGTCATTTTCTAAGAGTGGATTTTTCTAAGAGTGGATTTTCATTTCCTGGAGTGATAGGTATATATTCTTCTGTACTGAATCTACTCCTGTACAGCGATCACTTTTAATTTGTTCCTGTAAGATCAACACAATATACAAGGAGTACAGAGTGTAATAATGTATTTGAAATAGATATTGAACCTTTTCTGCTTCACTGGAGTTCTACATTCCGCAGAGTCAGACAGAGGATATTTCAACATAGTTAGAAATATGTATTTCTAAAAAAACCCTGTACCTTAGGAAAACTTCCAAGACCTGACAGTTCCAAAAGGCTGTATTTATGGATGCATCAAATAAAGAGTGTTCTGCTCTAACCCCAAAGTTAACCTGAACCATTTTAAAGGACTTTTCAACAGCTTTTATAACAATTTTCCCCTGACCCAATACACATCTATTCCTAGTTGGCACCAGAAGGCAGACAAATTTAAATGACGTGAAAAAGGCTAATCTTGTATTTGTGTCTTGTTGGGAGACAGGAAGTACTAGAAATCTCCTAAGAAAGGCAGTTCTCCTTGGACGTCCAGCCACTTTTTATATAGTCAAGTGATTTACATAGCTCAGAGAAGAATTCAAATTTTTGTGTTAGCTGAACTGACCCTCTCAACCTCTAGAGGCTCATTCATCACTAGGTAGAGGTTACCAGAAAACATTGGAAAGGCTGCTCAGACTAACAGCCAGCCATGAAATTCTTGATCTTTTGTATCCTTGCTCTTTTCTCGAGGAAAAGCCAATAAATTGTATAGCATTTAAGACATTTTTTAACATGGAAAAGAAGTGGTGAATTATTCAAGATGTTCGAGAAAGAAAATAAAACTGGTCCAAATCCTGCAATTTTGCCTTAATCTTTACTTTTCCCTTAGTCAAACTCCTATTACCAAGGTGGATCTAAATAAAGGTAACAGAATTAATATGGACTTTGGGACATAATAAATATTTAGCAGTGCTTAGTGCAATTCACCTACAGAAAACCCTATGGTCATAAAGTACATTTTCCATAAATGGCCTAGGTTCAGTTTGCAGTGGTAATATAGCCCCTTGAATATTTCTGAAGAGCTGGGCTGCAAGTGTTTAAGATTTAATGAAAGCCAACAGGAATGAGCTGCTGAAGTTACTTTCAAAATGATACATAGTTTTTAAGTGGCTTAAACACTTTTGAACACTCAATGCATGAGCCACTCATGCAACCATATTGCAAGGTGATGCATATGCACTTGGTGTCGTCTTTCATGAAACGAAATCCTGAAACCAAAGCCTGCACATGACTACAAGGCTCGGCTCACACTGAATTTAGAAATCAAACATCCCTGCACACATTGTCATGCTCAGACCATGCTTCTCTATGACGTTACTATATCCACAGTAAAAGGCATGCCTACCAGTGACGAAATACTGATGTTTCACAAGTCTTATCTTCTCAGCAGGTTCTGCTGGCATCCTTGCAGCAGAACAGAACCCGCAGCATGTATTGGTGCTAATGGAAGAACATGTTAATAAAACAATTTGTGGAGCATGTGTTCATTTACCTTTTTGATCTTCTTTTTGTCCTCCCAGTGCTGATGCTTTCTCTGACAAAGTACCATTATCTTCATTGGCTTTTACCACATTTTCTTCCTGTATGGTTTCTTCACCAATGGCTATGGTATGTCCATTTGAAGTTTCAAAATTTACTGTTACATCACCATCTGAAATGAAAATTAAAAAGCTATTGTCTAGTTTATCTGTTTCCTTAGCACCCATTGACAACACACAGCATCCCTCTGCTTTCAAGTTTCCATGGAAGCAAAGCAGAAAAACTTACTGAAACGTGAAATATCAGGCTGCAGATCTGCTCTGAAAGGTAACGCTGTAAAGGAACTCTATAGGCTTCCATGTTCTTTGGGTGGACACCTCTGCAGTAGTGGACCTGGAAGTGGGTTTACAGGTCCAGCTTCGTGTCTGTATACCGTATATCCGTTCTCTTTCTCCCTGCATCTTGGTTTACACAGCAAAGCAACGTGTGCATGGACCACGATGGAGCTGCAATGTGTTCCAACAGGTCCTAAATCTGGACAATTAGGGGGCAGAGTTGTAGGACTACTACGGTGCATCCAAGTAGGTTAATCAGCCAGGAATACAGACAGAAGTTCTCGGAGTATGTGTGACCAGTTAATGAATAAAAAAAAGTCACAAAGTCATTATTCGATTAAGAACCAAGGTGAGGTCTTCCTGTATCACTTATCATACCATTATTAAATTCTGTAAGTAAAACTCTTTCCCAGCTCTGATGGTATTTTACTCACTTACCCAGACTACAGCAGGTATGAGGTTGTTTTTAATCCTGAAAAAACATTCTTTCTCTTACCCTATTTGTCTCTATATTCCTGAAAAATGTTACATACTCTTGCTGGCTCACAGCTTGCTTTCTTCCCTTATTTACTGACTTCTGTTCTCTGTTTCATGCATTTTAAAATTGCTACCAATTTTCTTCTCTGGTCATTTCAAAGGCTTGTTATCCTTACGCTGCTCACACCCCACCTGCAGTTCACAGAGATGATTGCTTTCTTTCTGCAGGATACTCTTGTCCATCCAAAAATTACAGAAATCTACCTGGCATCTCTTCTGGTTCCTCCTGTTGTTTCTTCCTCAATTGTGGTAATTCTACTCTCTTCCCCTTTTCCTCTTCCTTGCTGCGTGCTATCAGACCTGGATGTTCGGCAGTTCCCTGGTCTCAACACAATTATGCAGCCTCTCCCACACCACCTCGGGCTGCTCCATGGGTTAAGCTGATGGTTTCATTCTCACTCACAAACTAACTTCAACTTGATGTGTATAAACTTAAGTTCTGCCTTCTTAACCTTGTGTCATTCATTATAGCTGACAGTTGCACAAGGCTTCCTTCTTACCTTACTGGAACATTAACTTTCTTCAGCTCCTTTCTTCCAGATGTTCATACTCGCCTCCACATGTGGCATTCCAACCTCTTATCCATGTCATGGTTCTCCAAACATCTCCTGCCTCCAAGTGGCACTTGCCGCTTTCCACTTCTTTCTTCTTCATCCCATGTGAAATAGTCACTTCTTCACATTTCTTACCTCTCACATTTCAAGACTCCATGCAATTCCCCATCTAGCTTTCACCTCTGTAGTCATTCCTTCTGTAGTCATTCCTTCTAACTACCTTCACACTGCTCAACCACTGTCTTTTCTGCATCTCTTTTTTTAGCACCTTCCAACCTACCACCAACCAATTCTGTATTCTTTCAAACCGCTCCTTAGAAACCGTAATTTTCATCGGATGGGAAGCACAACGTGATGAAGGCAACACAGACGGGACTGAAAGCCTTGTCAAGATGGGAGGAAGTGGAGAAAATTGTTCATCTTTACATCCTTTTCTCACTTTGCTCAATCTTCGCAAGGGATCCAAAGTCCCAACTCCTTTTAAGAGTGGAATAGAGGATCAAGGACGCTGATGACCAAAGCATACAGACTTCTAGCACAAACGATAGTATTTATGTTCAGACTGTTTGTAATCAACCTGAAACATTAACACATTCCATTAACTGTCCCAGCAGTCTAAATGCAGTTTCCAACGATCAATGGACAACATCAGGCAGCTCCTCAGTAAACCACGTAGCAAAAAAATGTAACAAATTCACATATGGACAAATTGAGATGTGGAGAGTTTGCATTTCTTGTCTTAAGTTTAAGACTGGCAGAGACAAGTTCAGAAGCCAGCTATGCTGAATGTCATAGTCTGGTAATTAGCAAAACACTGTAAAGACAAGTGATGTCACATGTCAACAAACAAGGCCTTTACTTCTAAATATCAATGTGTATGATACTAACCATACATATTGATACTTTCATGATTCTTCAGCTCAGGCAGAGTAACACAATTTCTAGGAGAAAAACATTTTTGGAAATCAGGGAGTTCTTAGACTCCTTGACAAAATGATGAATGGTTTAATTTTAACCTACAGAAAATCATTTTACTCACTTGAATTTTATTTGATCTAGATTTATAGAAGATCAAGAATATTAGAAAGAATACTAGAAACATAATCAGATGTAGCACAGAGGTGTTAACCATGGTTTATTCATGCTTTTCGAAACACAAATTCTGGTTAATACCAGTTACTAAACCTTAGAGCATTTTGAAACAAGTGGTGTCTTCCCCCCAGTTCTATGTTTGTTCCATTTGTGAACGTGGTCTGCGTGATAGTGGTGGGATCTGTACGATCCCAGCACTGGTGCTTTTAGATACCTGAAATGGCAGCTATTTAAATGCTTGGGGTCCCAAAGCCTCTAACTTTTCAGCCAAAATTTCTCCTCATGTTATACTCCAGTTGCTTTAGATAGCACACTTTGACTCAAAAAATAGGTTAATCACTAACTCAGAAACAATCTGGCAAAGAGTAAGTAGGAACCACAGGAGTCACATTATTTACAGGCAGCACCAAAATACTTCAGAGTATGACTAGAAGTCAGATGGTGTACCTATGGCAGGAGCAGTTACAGAACACAAATCTCTCAACTCCAACTTTAGTTCCCTGTCAAGTGGCCCAAATAACCTCTCACACTCCTCAGCTTTGTCTCCTCATACCTATTTATACAACATGGAAACAATGCAATAGTGGCTTTATCATCCATGTTTAGCACTTAGGAGCTAAATTCTAGGTAACGTATTATCACCTTGCTCGGGCATTTCCTTCAGCACTCCCCTTCTTATCAGCTCCTCTCTGCTTTGTCTTGTCGAAATCTTCCTTTCCAACACTAAAGAAAAAGCACAGTTAAGAATAGATTTATTCTTGTACTGCTGATGCTGATGTAGAAAAGGATTTTTATTTTAAAGAAACCCTAAGAAATCTTGTTTCCTCTGATTCTGCAGGAGAAGTGGTCTGGGTTTTCAAGGACACTCTCTGAAAATATTTGCCCACAATTTCAGGCACAGAAGGGGGGGATTCACGTGATCCAATGCCTTCAGCTGAGCAAGGCTCCATGAGGCTTCCTTTACAGTCAATGGAAAAAGGTAATTCCAGAGTACAATTGAACTTGTCCTAGCATAGGCATTTAATATTTCAGATAAACTCTTTACCATTGACTGGGGGGAGTAGCTCGGCTGAGAGCATCAGCTTTGTAGATGGTTTGAGTTGCGAGAGACAAATCCTGCTCACAGCAAGAAACTCACAGAGTAGCCTTTATGACATGCAAATTGTTTTAAAGGAAAAAATATAACCTTAAACAGAAGCTATAAAGTTGTGCTCTAAAAGGGAACATCGTCCTCATCCAGGCTGATTGGCTTTCTCGGAAAAAAATGCAGCATCCTGTTTTTAGCTTAAAAAAAAAAGAAGCATACAACACACAAAAAAAAGACTGTGACATGAAGCATTTTCATTATTACGTTTATTTCCCATGGGGAAAAATGCTAAATAGTTTTACAGGGGAAAGCATTTACAGATGGCAAAATAAAATAACTCCTCACTCCACCCAATCCCCAAACCAATACAATTTTGGTCAGTGGTCTGGGAGGTCACTGTAACGATTTGTGGAACCACGGTGCGTGGTTCATAAATTGTGGGTGTCATTTGTAAAATCCTGTCTTTACTGTTAGCAAGAGTTAATCTCCCATCCTGATTCTGTTTACGTACGGGTATCAAAACCCAAGTGATGTTTGGAGCTCAAGCTGAGGGCATGTGGCAAAGCTTCAGCCATGGTGGACTTCATCCTATGAATGCTACAGGATGGGGTTATTTATCGCATCAACTAATTCAAACACTTCGGTAATCCAGTTACTCTCTAGGGCCGGTCTAATTGCTGTATGCAGATTAAATACTGCAAGAAGCATTCTCAGTCTCACCTGTGCCAGCCCAATTGGAATGAATAGTCACACAGTGAAGTGACAGCACCAGTGAAGGCACGGAGAGAGGCAGTTTGGCTCTTCTGAGAAATTTACCCTCCATGCGTAGCAGCTGACAAACATCTTTCCCCACAGCAAGTTAACTCCCCTGGTGACTCACAGCCAGGCTGGCTGAATTCAGGTGCCCGAAGGCATCACTGCTCACAGCGTCCCAGTGCCCTTCCAGGGCTGGGGGGGATGACTGAGAAGAAGATGAAGCAGATTCTGCACTTCTCAAACTTACAGCACCGGGTTTATTTCTCAGGCTGCAAAATGAGGGGATTCAGCAACTGCTCCACATGGGATGCACTTCCTTGCCAAAAAAGCACTGACTCCTGGCAGAAGAACTGCGGGCAGTAACCGTTTTGACTGGCCCAGCTGAAGCTACCCATGCCTGTGAGATTAAGACCTTGCGAATGCAAACAGTACTGGCGCAAGAACATTTGAGTCTGTGTTTCTACACTCAGGTACTTTGTGGGATCTGTCCATCAAAGGTCAAACCTTCACGGCGTTCCAATCACATCTGACAAAATAAAGAAGGACACGAGCATGGCTGCAGACACTCAGTATAAGCTAGCCTCCACGGGGAGAGTGTGGTAGCCTGAACTCAGATCAGGTTAGACTGCCTTGGGTCCCAATCCTAAATTACACTGGAGATCTTCCAATTTTTCCCCGTTACCTTTTTTTAAGGTATATACCTTGCAACTGTGTGTCACATGTTACTGGCATGGCATACACAGCACAGGAGTGCACCCTATTCTCGCAAAGAGTTTTTCATGTAGGTGAACATACGTATTCTCTAATTATTATTTCAGCTTTACATTATTTACTTCCTACTATTTTTCCTCTCTGCTTCCTTTATACATCTGATTTCTTGGGGACAGTGAAATGAGATGATCTCTCATGTATTTATTTGTGGGACTTAATCCAATACCACTTGAAAACAATTATGCTCCTTCCATCAAGTTCAAGAACACTGCATAAGACCCCCCACCAATGCCTCTCTCTAGTTTTCAGGATGATGTATCTTTTCAGTTCTACCAACATTTAATTAACAACTGTAACGAATTAATGATCGTGGAAAATGTCAACTGGCATCAAAAGACATTAACTCCTTACACTTTCACTGGAAGACCTTAAAGCATTTTATTAGCATTACATAGGTTTCATAACATCCCTTAGACATAACTATCTCCATTTCACAGACTAGAAAATTTATGAACAGATAACAAGCATAAGCCCCAATCCTTCATCTTCTAAAATGCTAGCCATGAGCAGTGTTTTTATTTAAGCTGATTAAGCTCAGTTAATTCCGCTTGAAAAGCTAACTTATTTAAAATAATATCTGGCCCATGGAAAGAACATTAGAAATCATGCTAGTATTCACTATGAGTATTATAATTCTAATTCCTACAAAGAAAAGGGTAGATTTTTAATTTAAATCAAAGTGACCAATAATATGTCCCTTTGTATAAGAGGAATGAGTAGCCTGAACCTTTACTGAGTCCTATTTAGCCAGGGTGGACTCATCATTATAATTTACTGCTTATTACAGACTTTGGACTGTACAATACAATTATCACAGCCCAACTGCACCGAGCTTTAAGCGTCTCAAACTACTCAGTTGAGCTAATCACATTTAACTACTGCTATGTTTCAGTGAGCTCTCTTAAAATAAAAGAGTTACAAAGTCAAGCATTCAGAAGACAGGAAATGTTTGAATGAAGGCTGATGGATGTACAGACAGTACAGCTTTTATTTGCTTGTTATATATTTTATCTTTGCCATTCCTGCCTCATTTAGGATCCAGACTGTACTGTGTTCAATGAGATGTTTATCTGCCTAAATTTTTAACCTTACCTTTCAAGCTGGGGCCCAGATCTCATTTGAACAACCTAAACCTTCACTTGAACAGAAAACTTTTCGTTTTCCCAAACATCACCCCAGCAGCTGAGTGAACCGAAGACAATGTGTTTTTCTCCTTGATGCCCATGTGGGATATGCAAAGGTGTTATCATCACTGTATAGATAGGCAATTTATGGCATAGAAAGCTTAAGTCATATTATCAAACATGCTGACATTTGTTAAGTGTTTAATTTGAGGTACCTTTTCCAGTGTAATTTTTCCGGGGTAATTCCCCACGTTAAAGTTGTGATAAAACAAACAAACACCAAACAACCCAAAGCATACAAATTCTAGTTGAATTGCCTACTTACTGTTCAAAATATCTAACCAACAGAAGCAAAGCTATGAACATCGGCCATCTGCTGCTGTGCAAATGGGACTGACAACTGTAGAAACATTTATCATCTACCTGAACCACCTATTTGTTGCCTTAGAAATAGTTCAGTGTCCTGAGTTCAGTACAGGGAGAGGACTGCAGTTTGGTGCTTCCACCACTGTCCCACTTGGCATCCTACGTCCTCTCACCACCTCTGTCATGACTTCATCATCTGGGTCTCTCTCCTTGACTTGAAGTTTAAACTTCTTTTCTTTGGTTTCGAGACCTACCTCTCTTCTCTTCCTTCGTCTTCTAGTAGAACTTGCCACATTTACTTCTCCCATAAGCACACCTTTGTCTCTCTATTCCTGCTGATCTTTGTTTCTGCAATCTCTGATCTTACAAGTTATTACCTATTCCTCACTCAGGGGTAGATGTCTAGTACTATCCTGGAACAAATATATGATAAATACTGTCAGCTGTACCACTGTCATGTGGACATCCTTAAGCTGAGTGACCAGCTGATCTTACTACTTACTATCAATCTTCTCTGTCATATGTGTATATAATAATGTGTGTGTAAATAAATATCTGTGAACATATGTATTTTAACATATAGCCTGTGACATACATGATATATATGTATATATACAAAAGTGTGAACACATATATAGCATTTCAACATATTGTTTATAACATTAATGTTAAGCAATACTAAAATGGAAATAACAATTTCTCCATCTGTATAAATGTACGTATTGAGATCAAGTACACAAATAAGGCAGTCCGGACTTAAGTGTAATTGGTTATCAATCCTTGTCTGCTGAGGAAGGCTGATGTGAGGCAGGGTCCACTCTCACGCATCACAGAATCACAGAACAGTTTGGGTTGGAAGGGACCTTTAAAGGTCACCTAGTCCAAGCTCCCTGCAATGAGGAGGGCCATCTTCAACTGGATCAGGTTGCTCAGAGCCCCATCCAACTTGACCTTGAATGTTTCCACAGATGGGGCATCTACCACCTCTCTGAGCAACCTGTTCTACTGTTTCACCACACTCACTGTAAAAAATTCCTTCCTTATTCCTCATCTAAATCTACTCTCTTTTAGTTTAAAACCATTACCCCTTGTCCTATCGCAAAAGGGTCTGCTAAAATGTTTGTTCCCATCATTCTTATAAGCCCTCTTTAAGTATCTAAAGGCTTCTGTAAGGTCTCACCAGAGCCTTTTCTTCTCCAGGCTGAACAACCCAGCTCTCTCAGCCTTTCCTCACAGGAGAAGCGTTCCATCCCTCCAGTCATTTTTGCAGCCCTCCTCTGGACCCACTCCAACAGGTCCATGTCCTTCCTGTGCTGAGGACCGCACACAGCTGGACATGGCACTCCAGGTGGAGTCTTACCAGAGCGGAGTAGAGGGGCAGAATCACCTCCCTTGATCTGCTGGCCACAAGCATGCTCAAGCAGACTCAAAAAAATCCTATGTCAAAATATTTCCTACCGCAGTCAAAAGCAAAGCTTGCTCTGATTTCAGGTGTAACTGTCAGCAAGTATGTGAATTTATCACACTCTATGCAGCTCTCATTTACTTGAATAAATCTTACTTATCCAAGGGATCCCACAAACATTTTCACTTTTAGTCCAATACAAACAATAGTAACACTACACATAAGAACAGTTTACCTCAAAAAGCAGTTTCCATCCCTCCTCAAAAGAGCCTGCTTAGTGATATTCAGCAGCTACAAGCCTCAGGCAGTCTTAAAACCTATTCTCTGACTCGGAGTGCTGTGAGATTCTGGATATTCTCCAGTCTTTAGTTTTGCTCTTCCAAGAGGAGCTCGAGAGAATTCCGATTTTTAATTTTTCTCTGACCTAGTAGGAACTAAAATTGCCTTCTGCTCCCTGTCTGCCTGTACTCTCGCAGTGGAGCTTTTAAGTGGCATCTGCTTCGTGCCAAAGCACAAACTGCTGCCTTCTCTTCCTTCACAGCAAAACATCACTGAGCGGAGAAATCCTTGAGATGATGCCATTTTCTGTTTGTTTGCACTTAATTTTGAAAGCCCTCTAGGCAGAAAGTATACAACTAGTGCCTAGAGAACAGATTTTCTGAGATACAGCATGGAAAGTATGTTGCTAAAGGAAAAAATTCCAACCATCATTCCCACATTGGCACAAATACTTCCACATCTAGTCCTCTATCTTTTTTTGATGTTTGTGGTATTTGCTGTTTACGAACATCTTTCAGTTGCTAGCATAAGAGAGTCACATGAGATTTGGTCAAAGCACTGCATGGTACATGCCCTGGCAAAGCTGTAGCAAGAACCTATTTCAAAAAGCCTACTGAAAACCCACATAAAACAGTAACTGCGAGTTCTTTCCAATAGCTCACATTTTGTCTTAGAAGAAACTATTTCTTCATCTGATACAGATTTATGAAGTCCTAGTCTTGTTAAGAGAATAGGCAGTAAGTGTGATGATTATCATCGTACTGTCTCCCATGGTCTCAGGCCAGGAAACTGGCTTCCCACATGCAAGATGCATGCACGTACACACGTACATACACATACCCTGCTCTGCAAGGTAAATACATCTCTGATCAAGTAGCCTGAGGAAGAGGATTTCCTGCAAGGATTTTTATTTTGTATAGATTTTTCCCATTTCTTTCTGAAGTTAGATAAGAAAGTTTCTTCTGCTGTGCCAGTTAGCATGCAGCAAAGGGCAACTTGCCAAGTGCATACATCTTCTCAGTATCCATTGGTCCTGGGTCTGTTTCCTCAAGAAATGCAGGGATAACATTTTTTAATCCCACCCACCACACCCACAAACTACTATCTGAGGCAGGATGAACACAATCCAAACTAGTTTTCATTTCACATTCCAGCCTCACAGGAAATGCATACACAAACATGATTCCATACCTAACATACCTAGAGTTTAAAAGCAAATGAGTACGTCCCTATAGCTCTGGGGCTTCCTGACAGTGAAATAGTCCTCAAACATATAAAGACACGCTTTCACTGCAAGATAACCTGATTTGCACTGAAAGGCTATAGCTTATTCATGGCGCAGCTGGGGCCAGCACTCTGTTTGTTTCTGGGATTTCTGGGGACACAACCCCTTGCAGTTAGTGCTGCAGAACAGTACACTTTATCCCTGTTATCCTCTATATGGAAATACCTGGGGAGATCCTCTGCATTTCTGGCCAAGACAAAGGAGGAACTGCAGAAGGGCACTGGAAGTCAACACGACTTACTCGTAGGAGTGGACCAGACTACTGGTACTACTATTGGACAACCAGCATGAATGAAAGGTGTATCTAGCCCACAACAGGCTGCTGGCATAGGCTGGGAAGTACAACCAGGCTCGGGAGAAAACATGTATCTTGTATGTAGATAGGAGGGTAAACAACAATAACACCTAAGCAAGACTATACACTGTATTTGCCTTGAAGATGTACTCCAAATCTCCACTATGTGGACATTAGTTAGTAAATACTTAGACACATTCTTCTTTCTCAACATAAAAGTTCTGGGAACTGTTCTTGTGCCACTTTCGTATAGTCAAACGCCTGAATTTGTAGGTTACAGCTCAGAGAGTCACAAGGGGTAAACCTCTCAAATGAAATTTAGGGGGAAAATCATTTGGGAATTTTCCATTTATTTTTAGAACCTTACAACTCATATTGTCCAGATTTACTTTCTTTTCATCTCCTCAGCTCAGAGAGCCAGTCTTGCTGTTCTTGAGGTGAAAGTCAGGATCTTCAGATACTACATAATTCCTAGAGTTTCAATTTAAGGAAAAAAAAAAAAGGGCAGTGAATACTATGATGGTTGACAAAATGCATGTAAACTGGGACATACCAACAGAAGTTGATATACTGAATACACAAAACCATACAACAGTTTTGAAAACCTGAAATTGATTCCCTATGTCACTACATTTGTATAATACCACTCAAATCAAATTTCACAGTGTAGCACGATAGATAAGCAGAACCTTTTTAAAAAGAGAGCATATGTAGTCCTTAGAGAAAAAAAAAAGCAATCTATCGAATGAAATAATACCAAAGTTCCTGTGTAACATCTTAAGTTCTGTTCATCAAGATAGGCATTAAATTTTGCGTATTTATCCCTCACAAAGTATATAGGAACTGAAATACTTCAGTTTACATAATTCACAGCATTAGAATGGTTTTGTGTTTTATTACCTGGTTTACATTATGTTATTAAATATAACAGTAGTCTTTACTGTATAAAAGCTTGGTATGTACTACATGGCTATCTAGCAGGATGCTAGCCAAACAATGAAGTAAAAAATGACAGGTTTTTCAGGATAATTTAAAAGTCTATATGGAAGTTGGCATGTCTAGATACACGATACATTACGCACTTAGTGAATCATTTGCATTAGTTGCTTTTTGGCCACAAAGGACTATTAAATATGAAGTCCTGTGACTGGACTGAGAGCGGGGAGTTCAGTTAGTCAAGCAAGTGTTACCTCCTCCTGCACTGAACTTTTCCCATCCACACCACCATTTACTGAGACACTTCATTGTACAGATAATTAACTTCCACTTTTCAATACATACTTACATATAATCACATATTCAATTGAGCAAAAGAGCTTCCACTTATATGATCTATGGACTGTGCTTATCTTTCACCATCAACTCCGTTCTTCTTCTGCCACTTTGCAGTACAAATTCTCCTAACTTTTATGGATTTCTGTTTGCACACTGGTGCTCTTCATCTTCAAGAAAATATTGATCACAAAATAAAGCTTTAACTTTGAAAAACAGACAAGGAGGTCTATATTACTCTTTTAGTTTCCAGACCTGAAAGGCAGTGCTGCAAAAAGACAGCTGAAATGAAAAAAATCAGGTTGTCTTAATATTAAGAAGTCATCCAGAAGAGTGGCTCTGTTTTCCCTCTCTGCTTCAGTGTGCTTTATTGATAGTAATCACAATGCTAGGATACAAATCCAAGTGGTAACCTTTGCAGAAGAGTAAGAACTACTTCGCGTTATGTTTTGCTAGATTTGCTTTTAGATGGATCAGGTTTGTGATCTGCTTATCACAAACCCAGTGCCAGTACACAGGAGCAGCAGAGGTAAAGAGACACAGCTGAGGAGAACAGTGAAGACAAATTATCACTTGAAAGTTAGTTTTGAGGTAGTTAAGATGGACACTGCTTCCCAATAACTACCTCTTTCTCAAGAGTAACAAATACAGCTATGCACTGGGAGCAGAGGGGCAGAATCAGACTCAGAATGTGAAACTTTACACATACTCTGCCGTAATGTTGACACTACCATAGCTCCGATGGTCTAGGTATGTAACCGCAGCAAGGTTCAGGGAGAGAAGTAACCACTCTTATCGCCAACTACTGTAGCTGTACGGCACTTGAAAAAGGTATTCTGTGACTCTAAAGCGTCTAGTTGTATCTATAGTGTAATTTTGAAGCTCGATTTTCATTACAGTTCTGAAACTAATGTTTTCCATCCATTACACCCACTGCTAGGCATCTCCACTTTTCAGGTGCTCACCTTGAGATAAATTGTCCTGAATAACTCCATTTGAAGTCAGTGCCAATGGGAGCCGTGGGTTCTCCTCACCCCTGAAAGGACTTGAGGGACCACACCATCATAAACAAGACAGGAAAATTAAGTACAAGCAAGAAACTAAGCAGGCACTTTGGAAATGTTGACCTTAATTTCTTTGTGTCTAATTTCCTCCTTTTGTAAAAGAATACGTACATGTGCTTTGCCTTGGTATTACAAGAATTGATGTGTCATGCTTGTAAGACTACATTGAGACTCTGTAAAGAGAGGCAGTACAACATAATCACAGAATCATAGAATCATAGAATGGTAGGGGTTGGAAGGGACCTCTAGAGATCATCTAGTCCAACCCCCCTGCTAAAGCAGGTTAGCCTAGAGCAGGATGCACAGGAATGCATCCAGGCGGGTTTTGAATATCTCCAGAGGAGACTCCACAGCCTCCCTGGGCAGCCTGTGCCAGTGCTCTGTCACCCTCACACTAAACAAGTTCCTCCTCATGTTCAGGT
>VZSC01007233.1:57910-68461 GCA_013398225.1 Steatornis caripensis
TCCAGATGCGGCCTCACCAGGGCAGAGTACAGGGGCAGGATCACCTCCCTCGACCTGCTGGCCACACTCTTCTTAATGCACCCTAGGATGCCAGTGGCCTTCCTGGCCGCAAGGGCACACTGCTGGCTCATGGTGAGCCTGTTGTCCACCAGCACTCCCAGGTCCTTCTGCGCAGAGCTGCTCTCCAGCAGGTCAACTGTAAAGACTGTATTTAACAGGAATTTACCAGATATGCATTTGTAAAAAAAAAAAAAAAAACCGAACCTGCAAAATGACACATGCATTATTATTTAATGGTATAATAATTAAACACATGCTAATAAGTTGTGACAGTTTAGGCAATCTCTGTATACACAGCTTATGAACAGTGATTATTCTAAAGAATTCACTGCATATAAAATCACATACCTGTCCAACACTAGCTACAGAACATTCAGGAGTCATTAACCAGAAATAACTTTGTTCTAGCAATATGACAGAAGTACTGGGGAAGCTGAAGAAAACTGGAAGCAATGAAGGAGATATCAGACTGAGGGGATTTTTTTTGATTGCAGTAGTGGAAGAAATTGTGAGTTTGTTGAAGAGAACTCGGGGAAATTTAAAAAAAGAATAAGAAGAGAGACTGAGAGAAGGATTTGAAGATCTCAGAAAGACTAAACAAAAACTTCAGTTAGTATCCGGAGTGATGGAGACACCAGAGAAGACTGTTTCTTTTTGCCTTTTGTGTAAGTAAAGTATGATTCAGAAGTTACACTGCAAAACCATAGAGCTCCTCGCTGTAACTGTCAGGGGTTGCTATGCGTTTAAAATGTCAATTAGCCTACTCCTAAGGGTTGAAGAGAGCCTACTGAGGACACTTCAGGAGATTAGTATTGGTTTTATTGCCTGGAGCCATGGAAGACAGTGGACAGAGGGCTTACACTATGGTAATGAATCAGAGGAGCTCACAGATGATCTCTGGACTCTGATTAGACTCAAGTTTAGAAAAGCACAGCATCAAACGTTTAAATCCCAAAACAGAAGTCTGGGATTTTTCTGGAGAAAGCTTGGCCAGAGCTGTGACACACAGACACACGCACACATATACATAGGGTGGCATTCAGCTTCCTAAACGTGGGTGTCTACAGCCACTTGAGATGCCCCAGGATTTTGGAGATGTCTGCACAGGGATGGCAAATATATCGCAGAATCTCCTGGGAGAGCAGCTAGGACACCCCGGAGTATTTAGCTAACTGAATCCCAGCCCTCAATCTTCCTCTTTTTCAGAGGGAACACAATTCAATCACAGCATTCTATTTCAGACCATTCTTCAAGCCTTGCCAACAGGGGAGTAAAGGGGCAGAGCAGCCCGTATGAAGGCAGTGGTCGCAAAGCTGGTCCTCATTCTTCTGCTGGCCAGGGCCACATCTGCTTCTCCCCTCTGAAAAGATCAAACTTCTGTCCCCATGAAGGCAAGGTTTGTTTCATTATCCAGGTCACTGACTATCAGGAGGACATAGAGACATTTCCAACATATTGGAGGACATGTAATACAGAGGCTAGTGTTTCTTAGTTAAAAAACAAAGTACCATCGACACCAAAAGAACATAATACATAATGGATAGTAAACAAATTTTTGTATATATGTATAGTAAACGTATTTTTGGTGGCAGGTTTAGGACGGAAGCTGAACAAGGTTACGAATTTCTTTGCCAAGGATCAAACTGTCTTTCTGTATGTGAAATACTGTGCCTAAATAATCCCTGCCATCCAAGAAGCTCCAAGAGCTTTCCAAATATTACTCTGCAAAGTCATCACGCTGTTTTCTACTGTTTGCCACCAAAGGGCCGCAGACATACCTGCTGACGTTTCTCTGAATTTGTCACTAGTCTTCTTCTTCCGCCATTTCCAAGGTTTAAAGATTTTGCCGATGGTGGAGAGTTTGCCCTTCCTCTTGAAGGGGGGAGTTTGGGATCCTGGGGCTGGTCCATCCGAGTTAGCAATTGAAGCCTTATCCAAACCATCAACTGTATAAACAAGAAACATAAAGGTCACTGAAGGATGGAAAACAAAATGGCACCCGGCAGCTAAACCCCTCCACTATCAGATTGCAGAAGGCTGTATGTGGGTCCGTGTTTTTCCTGTTCCAGAAGCAGCTAAATGGCATTTGCTTGCAGCTCATGGTCACACAAGCCAGTCCCCACCTAAGCTAGCCCTGGGCTTTAGCCAGAATTTGCCTCTCATGACACAGATCTGGCAGGTCTGCACGTTTCTGCAGTTGTTCATCGCTACTGGAGAATTTCTTTCAACACATATCTGGGTGACTTTTTCCTAACTTTGATAAAGCTGAATAATTAGCTGTCATCATATAGAAAACAAAACCCTTGCAATGTAAAAACAAACTATTTCTTTTGAGTAAAACGAATCCTCTCTTAAACAAGCTCTAAAGATAATTGTTCTGGCAGCAGAGTGGAAACAGGTCCATTTGATATCCCTGATAATCAGTCATTCACAGCGCAGCCTGCCATGAGTCAGGCTTCTTATTAACAAAATGCATTTAACAATAAGCTTTTGAGTTGTAGCCAAAAGTTAAATGATTACTTTTCTGCAAAAACATATTGAGTGATATGAAAGCCAATATTTATCATCGATGGCTGTAACATCGATAAGACTCATTCCGTAACATGCTGTAGCGTACAGTTAAAATAAATTTCCCAGAAATTTCCCTGAGAAGTCTATTACCTATTTCTATTTAAGAACTGAGGTTTCTCAGAGCCTTCCATTCATGGTCCTGCAAGCACTCTGAATGTGCTTAATTTTATTCACGTGAGCAGCTTCACTGAAGTAACTGCGATTACTTATGTACATAAAATTAATCACAGGCTTAAATCTTTGCGGTATAAGGGCTCTGTAATTGCTTTCATTCATCTAAACATTCCAATTATAACCAATTCAGAACAGAGTCGATGCCACTGTCAACAGTAATAATGATAATCATAGACCATTAAATCAGAAAGTGCTATTCAAAGAAGGAAATATCACTCTCCCCATTTTACAGATGGAAAATATGAAGCACAGAATTGTTAAGTGCTTAATTTTATGGTTGCCAAATGGCTTCCTGAATCCTGGTCCTGTGTCCTAACTGCTAAAAAGATACATATTCAGACACATAACATCATGGTGCAATCTTATTATTCTGTTCCTCAGACAAATGGCATTTAATGAGTCCTATATTTGTCCTAGACTTTAGATTGATCCAGGATGCTAAAAAAAAAAAATCTTTTCTGTGAGAAAGCTGATGTAATGCAATCAGAGTCCAAGAAACTTTATTTCCAGTGTTTTGAAATAAAGTACTAGGAAAAAAGATCCATTGTATAATTTCACTGAAGTTCATAAAGCTAAAACCAGAGATAAATTTGTATGAAAGTGATAGCATTCAAATCAATAAATCTGCATTACGCCATAAAATGCAACAAATTCTGTACTGTCAGAGAGATGGAAAACTTCTCCAGGATAAATTACTGTTATTCAGATGCATCGGAATTTAAAGCTTTTATTTAAGTGCTTTCTTTGGGTACTTTCTGTTTAGTGACACGAAGGTAAGATGGAAGAAAGGCACACAAATGGGCTTTACATGTAAAAAGCCAAGATTTTGGTAAGGACCCAGATATGTCTACCCCTTGCACAAGTACAAAACCCCAGCTTCCTCACTTGTACATCCCAGAGAATGTAACAGGGTGATCTTTAAGGAGGTTTAAGCTAAGACACCCTTGAAACGAACCAGCTGCCACCCTACAGACCCTGAGAAGCTGGATGAGAAGTGAGGATGAGAAGACCACCAAAGGCAGCGAGTGCTCTGCAGAAAGAGAGGCATGGGACAGCAGCAGGACCTCTGCGGGTGTGCCTCATCTAGAATTAGGGATCGCACTTTCGTCTAGGTTTACAGACACTGCCTATGTTGTAGAATCCCCTATGGAATACAGAAGCCTCTGCTGGAAACTGTAGATCTAAGGCAGAAGTACATTTACTTGGAGGGTAGTTACAAAGATGAGAGAGTTAAATTATCTTGGCAATTCCAGCTGATACAAGAAGGGTCAAGGGCCACAGCTTGTGGCTGGGGAGAGTCAGCTTAGACATAAGGAAAACACTTCCAGGAGGTGGGTGGCACAGCACTGGAGCAGGTCTTGGGAGGTTTTGGAGGCTCAGCCAGGTGAGCCAGGGCTGACCTCACCTACTGTCGGTCACAGTCCTACTCTGAGTGAGGGACTGGACTGACTGACCTCCCTCCCAATCAAGATACCCTAGGTGCTAAGGGATGCGGAAAGACACGGTTGCTGTGTGAAATTCGTGCTAGTAAATCCAAAGAATCAGAACTGAAGTGCTGAAGAAAAGGGACCAGGATTTGGTGGCTGAAGAGTTTTGCCCTGGGACAGGAGCAAAGCATTATCTCACTAGCAGAGGCAGTCCATCAGCTCATTAGAGGGAAAGGCTACCCACTCCTCGGAGGCAGCGGGACAAAACCCACGTTCTTGTCTCCACCGGCTTAAATAGGCTGGGTTATTGATGCGAAGAGCCTGCACCCTGATGACAGAGAGTACGGTCTTTATAAGCACAGATCTTTTCAAATCCTCCTGGGTCACAGAGTCCGGTCTATTGCAGGCAACCACTTTCACAAAAGCCTTATCTAAATGTTTTCCTCCACTGCCTACCAGCAGGAACGGAGGAGGATTATGGCTCCAATAGCTCCCCACAGAGAAACTGGACTTGCATCAGTCCCTGCTCTGCCTCTGTTGAAAATATTTAACTCTGAAATAATCATATTCATCCTAGCTAAAGAAATTTGTCTGCTTCAAACAAGCTAACATACGAAAAAAGGAATCCATTTAGTGGTGAATAATTGCGTTTGGGAAAACTGCAACTTTTGAAAACAGGATTCAACATTAACTCCTTCCAACATTAATAGATGAGGAGTTGATTTATCAAATGTGTTCAACAAGTGCTCATAATTGGGAATTTACTAAACCATTGACCTTGCACCAGTTCCTTCATTTGAGAAAAGCACCCAAATATGTATCTGGAAAGGAGGAACAAGCATGGCCAAACATCATATATTGATTTCAGGAATAATCTAAGATAAAGTAACATTTCTAGGAAAAAGGACTTATTTATATTCAAAAGCAATCATAAGGAAGCACATTTTAGCAACTAATAAATTGCCTAGGGAAAACAAAAACAAAAACAATTTCAGCAATCACGTTCCAGAGCATTTATGGAAAGATCTTTTCAAAAGCTATTACTTCTCATCTTTGAAACATCAGCAGGAAACTGATGTTTAAGATTTACACTGTTTGCTTTATAGGTCATGTACTATTTAAGAATAAAGTGGTGTATTTTTCACCTCAGAGAGCTTATGTACCTTCTATTAATCATTATAAATGCTATACATATTCACTGAGATAAAAGGAAACATCTTAGCTTTCCAAGATTAGAAGAGCTTGGTCACTTGTGTTATTCTTTTATTTGCAGACTGTCTCGAAGTCCTTCCTTCTTCCCACCATCTTCAAAAAGCCAGCGAGTCACTTCATTGCCTTCAATAAACATCGTTATTAAGTTTGACATTAGGACTTCTTACTATACTACCTGCACAGTTTGTATTGTATTATAAACCAGTCCTTTGCCCTAGGTGTAGATTTTACATCTGAATGATAAAAAGTGTACATAAGAAGGATAAGAAGTAGGTACATGAACGACGCATGCTGTCATGTGAAGAGGAGACCTTATTGTGAAAGACCACCACCAACGCTGACTAAGACACTGTGAAGCCAAATCACGCTGGTGCAGGCCATGAGCTAGATGAAGGATACAAAAAGGACAGCCTCCCCACCTCAAGTCTGTGGGCAGCGAGCAAAGATTCAAGGAGTTTATAGATGACCCCAACTTTCCTATAGACACTCAAAGACGGAAAATGCCTGAACACATCTTATCCTAGGAAGGCTACTTGCAATAAGTGACGCTGATCTCTGCAGCTGCTTAGGAGACACTTTTCTGCTGGGAATGATCTCCAGAGATGTTGTGCAGCTGAAGCAAGCGTGTGAATTCACAGTTTTCCCGGGGCACAGTACATTTCCGCACTCAGATATTCACTTCAGCATGGACACACGCTAACACTTTCTTCAGGTAAGAACTTAAAACTAACTTCACAAAAGCAAAATGCAACAAAAAAACTCCTATCCATCAGCTTATTTCAAGCAAGTCTAATACAAATTCCTCTGAAGTAATAAATAGCTGCGATTCTGCTGGTTCCAGGCCTTTCGATCTGGAACACAGTAAGACCATTTTTTAAAAGCTTCGACTTAAAGAAAGTTAATTATCAGAAAAAGAGGGCCGTAAGTTGCTCTGTATTTTTACTTAGGTGTATTTTTACTCTTGGCAGTGAAAGTGGAAAGCCAGTAGAAGAACGTAACCTCACGACTGAATACTAGGAGTAATACAAGATATACGGGGGAAAAAAACCCACAGCAAGATGTTCTTACGCTATTTTTTCTAGTAGAACCACATTTTAATAGTTAATATATCAAGATTTCTTGCTTGTAGTTTACTACTAGTAATCTGAGTCACTGATGATTTTAAAAAGGTCAAATCTGAGTAATTAAGTAGCTAAGTAGGAGGATCCGCATTCACATTTAGTCTTAACAAGAAAGAGTTTATTAGATAGACTTTGTTGTAATCTAGTAGGGAATGTCTTACAAAATTGCTGTTTAATAATTCTTAACCTGAACAGCGTTTTAAACGGAATTTTGTGTTGTGTGGCCAACACATAATAGGAAAAACATAAATCATTTTAATTCAGTCTTACAGAGTGTCCAAGCTTATAAGTAGTACACTGGAATCAATGCTCCTAAGTGAAGTTTAATTAGTTTATTCTTGTCACTAAGATTCTTGAGATCCTCGAGTAAAAAGCACTTAGGGTGACGTCCAAGAAAAGAAGTAAGTCAGAATTTAGGTGCATATGTTGAAAGTTGTGCTACTGGGAGCCTGAGAAATTCTGATCAGATGCTCCCTGACTCTGAAGGTACAGACACTGTAATTCATTACATTAACACTATGTGAAATCTCTGCTTCTCTGTACATAAAACAGCACCCCAGACCGGAATTTCAGAGCAGAGTGGCTCTAGTGGTGATGTCAGCTTGGGAAGTTTCTTCTCTGCACTTCCATCTGCTCATTCCTGACCCTAAAAAAAATATGTCAGCCCTTCAGTTGTAAAAATACAACTGTTCATTGGGCTTCATCACAAGTAGATCTCTGAATGAACCCAAGCAAAAATGCCTCCCCCTTTCTGCCCTCATTCCTTTTCTAAAAAGCTATTTTTAATCTGGGCCACTTCAGTGGTTCAGTCTTCAGCACAATCCTACAAACACTTGAAGTGTCAGGGCTGGGCGAGGAGTGGGCTGTGGCACGGGGCAGGAGCAGGGCAGGCAGCCTAAATCAGCTTCACAGCTGCAGCCAGGACGCTCCAGCCATGAACCTGACAGCACTGCACAGCCCGGCACACACCATGTGCCTGAACGTGGGCAAGTCCGCAAAATGAGCATGCTTTTGCCTAGAGCATTCACAGGGTAGGTGGAAGACTTGGGTTCCTCCCCCTCCCCGAACAAATAGCATTGAAATCTGCTATCCTTCTCTTCCCATAGAACACCATAACCAGGAGTGGGAGTCACGGTCCTCTGCAGAGAGCAGTCTGGGGGTTATTCAGCCACGAGCAAGAGAGGAGGAATGTGGTGCTGCACTCGGGTAGCTAAGTTCACTCATTTACAAATATGTGGGAATTCACATACATCATGCGCAATGCAATGCGTATGGGCCTTCTGCAAGAAGAACAGTTGCTGTTTGTGGATAAGAATGTACGTTATCACTTGAATCTTTCTCATACTTAAAATAAAAAGTAATACAGGACTGCAATGCTATTAAACCTTCTGCATGAGTAGTCAGAATCGCTTTTTCTTTCCTCTCTTTACTCCCCTCACCAGCACCATTCTCCACAACTGACCTACTCTTGCTGGAGCACTAGGATATATATTTAAGGGATTCTATCTCACATCGGGGTTGATAAATACAAGACAGTACCAGCAGAGTGGCAAGTCCTCCTCTTTCCCCACCCTGCTGGGTGCTGCACGTTTCATGTTGCAATCCCCTCTTCAACCCACTTGCCTCTCAAGACTCACTCACCTGCACTGCAGTTCTGCCCTGGATCCTCGTCAAGAAAAGCAAGGCGCAGAGCCGCCAGATGAAGGAACGGTCAGCCTCCAGCCTCTCCTCCTCCCCACTGCCGGCGAAAATGACCCAGAGGCGAAGAGGCACAGAACCAAGTGATACCAAGGTACTATGGTAGTACTGACACCTAATACTTTCACTAGCATTGGGTATCTTGCAGTATTACCATGGTATCACTACAACACCCTTAAAGTGTCTGAGGTCAACATTTTTGTTCTAATGCAGGAGTCTCGGGGCATTGCCACATCTAACCATAAATGAATTAAGACACACAACAGAAGATGCGATGGCTTCAGTTCAAACCTACCGTATGCGTGTATTTGGGGCTGAATGATTTATATGCTTATTAACTACCGGTTAGTTAGTAGAGGTCTTTTTTTTTCTCTTCCTCTCACTGTCCCCAGCTGCCCTGCAGGGATGTGCTGCAAAATTCAACTTAGTTTATTGAAGCCTCAAAAATTCTGACAGTATTATGTTTTTCTATACAGTCTTGCCAAAGGGCACAGAGTTGGAAGTCATGGTTTTTATGTCAGCAAAATCAACATGTTATGCAGCTGCATATTATTGCCATATAGTGACAAGAACAATAACTCATTGACTTGCTATAGAGTATGGCATGCTGCTTATTCCTGGAGCTTACTGGAAAAAAATCAAGCCACTGCATGGTAAAATGTTTGACGTGGTCATTAAAAACCAGAAGTCATTCTGACAGTATTAATGTCATTTTCAATGAATCTCTCAGATTCTGTAACGTTATATTGATTTTTCTTCTGACCAGAACCAAATGGAAAGACAGGTCTTTTTCCTTTCTCCCTTTTTATTTTGTACTTGGATGGGGAAAAAAATGCAACTAATCTCCAGTGGCTAAACCGACACATGGGAAAGCTATAATCTACCTCCAAGCAGCACAATGAATTGGCATCTGAATGCTTTCGCCTTGCCATACATCTGGAGTTTAACTTTCAGGAAACTGTCATGAGCTAATTGACTTGATTGTGTTTTAATTAAATGAAAGGAAAAAGCTGAAGTTCAGATGTAGGTGGTTGAATGGTAGTTTCCATATGGAACTGCCAATATCGTAAAATGTTAATTGGACCTCCTGCCAGCAATGAGCTAAACAGGCTGGGTAGCAGCTACTTCACAGGGATGCTGGCTGCTGCCCTGAAACAGCCGGAGTGGATCCTCCTGGGATAACCATGGCAGGAGTGGATACGACTGCCTGAATGCCTCCAGGTTTCTATAAGGATACACGTACCTTTTGGCTTGCTGGAGTCACACACAGACTGGCAGTGCCAAAGTCTGGAAAGGGCTTCAGGAGGCTGAACGCTCTAACTCCCATTTCACTGCAAGCAAAACATTACCTTGCTGCAGGAAGTCAAACATTGTAAGGGGTGGAAAATTCAGCTCAAAAGGCCATATTCTGTTCCGCCCCTGCCTATGCTTTGCAAAAAGCACAGGTGCTGCTACACAGGTACAAAGGAAGGCGGGGAGCCTATGCTCCCCTGAAAGCGATAGCATGGATGCCCAAGGCTCCACACTTCAGACAAAAAGCCACGTAGCTCAGATGGACGCACAGCAACACTGTCCTCTTCCACAGTATGCAAAAGAGGAACATGAGCAAAGTCCAAAGCAATAGCACTGCCTCCTACATGCATTTATTCTAATTCCCTCTCTCACCTGTACACCTAGGATTAACTTGCTCAGAGCCTGGAAGAGCTTGTTTAGGTATCTGTCTCTTATGTGGGAAGTCCTTCACCGCACAAGACACTGGTCCCCAGCAAGCAAGGAGGGGACTTTACCTTGACTTCCTACTACCTTACACAAGAAACAGTAAATAAAACAGCGTTAACTTTAGAGCTTGAGACGTGCTTGCTGCTTCACTGGGGTAAAACACAAAGGACCTCTTTGCTTTAGAGTTACCCAAAGTGTTGCTCTTTTTTTTCCCTGGTCACAATAACCACATCAACTTAAGTGCTGTTTGCTGTTTTGTCAAGTTACAGGCTATCGCATTATCACATCAGTTACCACAAGTTGTCCCTCGCTAACACAACCCAAATGCAGATAACGCGCTTGTAATGTGCAGCTTCAGAGTTACTTCCGAGTATAATTTTCACTCCCATCAGGCTAATTCTACAGAAAAAAAGCAAAGTTATGGTTGTACAGTGCTCTGTAGAGACACTGGCAATGCCACAGGCAATAACAGCTCGCCAGGGCTACCCAGCCTGACTAAACTAGACCTATCACGCAGGAACCCGTGCAGAGCTTGTCTGCTGCATCTACACTGGCACGTGAGCTGGGGG
>VZSC01007233.1:68645-86800 GCA_013398225.1 Steatornis caripensis
CTGCAGTTATACCTCTACGATTACACCACCTCTCTTCTCACCTGTTTCTTGTGTTAAATGCACTAGGGGTCTGCTTAAGGCCTGAATAAAAATAAGGACCTGACCTTATGCTTGTAATATGCCCACAAGCATGTGTTTGCAAATTACTTATTTGCATTTTGGCACCATGCAGTCCTTATTAGAACACCTGCACTACTTCCTCCTCACCAATCAAATCTTTAACTTCCATCCTTTTGGCTTCCTACGAAAGGAATAAGCAAATGCTCAGCAATCCTGTCATACAGGTTGGAAAGTGATTTGGCCGAAAAATCTTTCTGCTACCTCCTCTCTGACCTGAACAGAGCTGGCTCTGACCAGAAGGAAAGGGATCATAGGTATAACGCAGGCTGCTTATTCCTTTTTTCTCAACCTCAATACTTGAGCAAAAAGCAGTAAATGGAGAATTTCCACACAGTTACATTTTCCAGATATATGAAACATCAGGTCAAAGGTCAAATTCTGGATTCAAGCAACTTCTCCACAGAAACAAATGGGAGGGGGGACAAAAAAAATCCAGGCACAGTAACAGAGATGTGGGAGGAGAGGAAAAACAACGAAAAGCAGTGTACAAAAAAGAGCAACCAAGCTGCTTCGAACAGCTGAGGGTTAAAAATTAATGCTTCTTGTGTCAGAACATTAAGGGCTACTTCTCCTTAAGTACAATGGTATAGATTTCTATTTATAGTTTAAAAATCTTTTTAGATAATTTGTAATTCAATCTGAAAGCAAGCTGCATGTACTCATCTTGTGAAATTCTGTAACCAGATCGGTAATCTGTAATCAGATGTGATATTTTAAAAACGTCACATCTGAAAACCAGAACTGCAGAACAGGAAGTATTTCCTTACTGACTTTTCTTGGTATAGCTTAATGCAGGGGAGAAAAAAAGCGATAGTAAGTTTACAACAAATATTTTTAGCTACAGGAAACCAGCAGACACTGGCTAGAAGTGTGAAAATAAACTGAAGCGAGCACGTGGCCACTCTCCTGTGTGGTAATAAACAGGAATTAAAAGAAAACATTTCTGTGGTAATTAGTATGTATGTAATACTGATGCTGAGATAAAACTGGGCAGGGTGTGTCACAGGGAAGCTTTCGACTCTGTTCTCACTTCTCCAGCTATTGGCAACGTTGGCCAATTGGCAATCTACCCCAAACAGGCCAGGAGCCCTTGATGTTCTCTCCTAGAAACAGCAGCGCCTGGTCAGGCAAAGGAAGATAGGGAGGGGAAGGTCCAGACCCTTCTGGTCCCTAGTGTCAGCTCATCCGGACAAGAGAGCCGAGGCAGTAGGTATGCCACACCACTGCCCTACTGGAACATGCCATCCACAATGTTCCCAGAAACTTGACAAGATGAGAAACACAGTCTGCAAGCATTTGGGAAAAGGGAAACCAAAAGACACAAGACGAACACAAACCCCGTAGTCTAGTGCTAACTGCTGAGCAGACCCTGTACCGTTGGGCTGCTAGCTCCCGGGCAGGTCTAGATGCTTGCCTGCGACTCCTCTTAGGAGGCTGTTTGCCTTCAGAGAGTGACCCGGCACCCTGTCAGGTGGCTCTAGCTACTCACTCTCTGAGCTGAGCCAAAAACCTAGCAAAATGGTCAAAGCACAGCCAAAGTTACACTGGGCTGTTTCTAGCTGCTTTCCTCTCCATACCTAAGCAACCGCAAGCTTGGGGCTGCTTCAGATCTCAGCTGGCTGGTTCCTATGGAGGCGTACGTCACCCTGAGGGAGGGTCTGTCTCTGCTAACAACTTGCCTACCCTGCAGCACTGGCTGAAGGACCCAGCTGCTGATCCCTCTCCGATGCCTTTTGGCTGTTCCCTCGGTGTACCTGGAAAAGCAGCAGTGTTTCCCTGCAGCTCACTGGATGTGTCCCCAGAAGCCACCGTCAGCGGAGGCAGTGCACAGGTACGGTTTGATAGAGATGCTGCCCACAGAAGCAGGCTTCTGGTCATCCCACCCTGTGTTTTCACACCACCACAGCAGAAACATCAGCCGAACAACCAGCCATGCCGGTGACCATTTGTG
Source organism: Steatornis caripensis (assembly GCA_013398225.1). Taxonomy (NCBI): domain Eukaryota; kingdom Metazoa; phylum Chordata; class Aves; order Caprimulgiformes; family Steatornithidae; genus Steatornis; species Steatornis caripensis. The sequence goes on from VZSC01007233.1 coordinate 70,717, forward strand.
AGGCTATACTTTATCACTGCACTGAGCCAGAAATAACCTCTTGCCTAGACTTTCAGAACTGCTTCGGTTCCTACTACTGACACATAAGGGTCAGGAAAATAGTTTTGCTGACCAGGCTGAGCTGGGTTGTGTGCCACAGAGCTGGGGCAGCAACACGACAGGAGGGGATGGGGGAGAAGCTTGCGAAGAGATGGAAGACTTCTACCACAAAGCCAGCACCTGAGCTCACTGCCAGCGGGTGTGAGAGCTGCTTCTCACAGCAGCATGCCCCAATGATCCCTTCACCCCATCCAACACTGAAGCAATGACCACCTGAAGCGCTAACACCTTTCGCTATTTTCCTCCTGGAGAAGGAGGAACGCATCTCACCTCCCCCTCCCATCCCACCCCACCCCATCTTGTTCCAGATCACCCAGCACGTTTGCTAAATGCAATTCTGTATGAACATTACACGTGCGCTTTCTCTTTATTATTACTATCGTTAACCAAATCTTTCACAATTAACATGTTCATACATCTGAGAAAGGGTTTTGTTTTGTGGGCTCCCATCCCAAGGCTTCCCCATGCTTAAGTACTTTAACAAGGAGCTCTTGATCTACAAATAACAGAACATTTATGTACAAAAAACCTTAGCAGCAATTTGATCAGTCATGTAATTTAATTCCCCATATGGGACAGCCCAGAGCTCGCTGCGCTGCCTTTTAAAAGTGACATTTTCTTTTGTACTGGCACCACTTCAACACCCTTTTTCTAGTACAGGAAACAGCATATTGCACTTGTCCAAACGTGTGTAAGTCAGACCCGAAGCAAATAGTTTCTTTCTGTGACCCCACTGGCCTCAGAACCCTACAGGGGAGGTCAAGGACACTTTTAAATCCAACCAGCAAATTTCTGAGTGTTGCTGTCATTGGAAGTGTTTGCACAAGCTATTAGCTCTGCAGTCTTTGTAGAGAAAACTGTTTATTTTTAAGTTCAGATTTTCAACTGCCTTTAAAATGTTTGTCTTCGTTGCTAGATACCAGCTTGGATAAAGAATAACAATAAAACTCCAACATACTCAGAAAAAACTATTAATGATTAAATACAGGTCCTCTCAGTCAAAATGGCAATTTGTCAAGTCTAAAACCACAGCGTGTAAAAACTGTTCATACCACTCCATACCTATAACATCACAATTCTGAATACAGTCTAAGTCATCTTCTTTGCTATGAGGAAATGGGAGTTGCCAAGATGCAGCTGACTTTTATCCCGCATCATGTTTCATTACTCTCTTCATCCCCAGCTGCACGGCAAACAGCTGCTTTATTCCCTGTATCTTGTTCTTTATTAGGGCCAGCGTGGGGAAAATCAGGCGCAAGCTGACATATTTGTCAGCACAGCTGCTATTCCTTTGCCAACTTAAACTTGGACGCTCACGTAAAATGGGCATGTTCATGTTAAAAGGACAGGTCTGTGTGCAACTTCTGATGAGATTCAGTCATACTTTAAAACCCCGAGCGTTCCCTTTCCTACACAACCAAGAAATAGTAATTCTATCACTACAGCAAACCCCAGTGGAATTCTAGTACTATCTTTACATAGATTTGAAGGCTGTATTAGTACCTATTTTGGACTTCAGTATTTCCACAGAATCAGCATTTATGGAAGCGAGGCATGGATAATCAAAAAGCTTTGGCTGGAACAAACTGCAAATGGGAGAGCTACTCCCCTTCAGTTCAGCGGACGGGGATGCTGTCGGGAGCGCGCCCCAGGGGTGCAGACGCTCACGGAGGTGGGGCTGGAAACCAGGATCCCACCCCTCCCTGTGGAAGAGCCACCAGCGCTCTCCTTGCAGAGCCAGGCACCAGCCCAGCACTAACCAAAGCATCAAGTCCTCCTGGGAGGGGAGAGGGCTAAAGAAAAGGGCTGGGTGAGGCCTGGGATGGGGAGACGCCATCTTGTTGTCAAAAAAGGCATGAGAATACACTCGGCTCTTTCCAGCAGATTTTTCCCCTTAGGGGAAAACAACTACTCTGTAAGAGCAACATCAACACAGCAGATACATAATTGATACCTTAATTTCCCCACTTGCTTGTCTCACGCTGTATTTGAGGTCCCCACTTCTCTGCTCTCTGTTAATAATGAATGACTCTATTATCACAGTGCTTAAGAGGGCTGGTCATAGATCAGGACCTCTTTGTGACTAGAGCTGTACAAACAAAACCCATAAAGAACATTCCTGCTCCAGCTCTAAGCATAAAACGAAAGAGAACAGCTTGAACAACAGATTTCAGTTTTTCCATTGCCACCTGCTCAGCTGTTGCATTTTTAAGATTTTTTTAGCTATCCAAAAGTCCATATGATTTTGTTTTCAGCACATCCTTTCTAACATCTCTCTCATTCAGACATTGGCATTGAGCAATCGTAACCCATATCTTTGTCATCTTGCAGGCTAAAATAAAATGCCAACTTGAACTTCTATTGCCAGTTTAAACTGAATTATTTTAGCTAGAGCTGGACAAGCACCCCTCGAGCTGGAAAGCAACTACCCACACAAGAAATACCAGACCCCATCTTCTCCCCTGCCAATGCATTTCAGCACTATACTATCATGGAGCCTAACAACATTCATTCAGAACTTCGCTTTGGTGCTCATCATCAGGAAGAGTTTCAAACAGTGCCAGCAGTGATGCCTGTTTGCCTGGCAGGGGGATCTGAGCCCACCCAGCTATGTCAGCACACACCACTGCGCTGCCGCCTGGGAACACCTCTCTTTTCCTTTTCCTACTGAGCCAGGTGCAGTTAGGAGTGAGCAGTCATTGCTGCCCAACGAGAAATTTTAAGTCTTCTAGTTACCATTAAGATGTATTCAAGCTTGTCCTGAATCAGATAATACACTGATTCATTTACATCAAGAATACATCAAGAATAATTTAGCCCACTTCAGCCAGACTAATGCTGACAGGGGTCACCCTCACTGTATGGAATGACGCACTTCACTGTATTTGATATTTTCTTAAAGACTCTCTTTAAACGCTAAAAAAAACCAGTTTTCATTAAAAATATTTTTTAAAAAATTATTCCTTATGACTGTAGAGGTAAACCATGCCACATAACCCTTGAGTAATTAGAAGCCAGAATACAAATGAAAACACCAAAATGGTTTACTTTAAAAATTCAATGAAATTGAAGCCATTCCCATAGTTACTAGGATTTCATTAATTTTACGATTACTCAAATTCTGTGGTATCTTTGTGAGCACCACGACCACGCTGATACAGATGAACTGAACACAAAAGCTTTAGCNTTTAAACGCTTAAAAAAAACCAGTTTTCATTAAAAATATTTTTTAAAAAATTATTCCTTATGACTGTAGAGGTAAACCATGCCACATAACCCTTGAGTAATTAGAAGCCAGAATACAAATGAAAACACCAAAATGGTTTACTTTAAAAATTCAATGAAATTGAAGCCATTCCCATAGTTACTAGGATTTCATTAATTTTACGATTACTCAAATTCTGTGGTATCTTTGTGAGCACCACGACCACGCTGATACAGATGAACTGAACACAAAAGCTTTAGCATTTAGCCATATGCTTAAAACTGCCATAGTAAGAACTTGATTAAAAAAAAGAAGTGGCACAAAAAGCCCAAATATGACTGGCAAGTCCTGCACCTATTGCAGCATTGGAAATTCAAAATCCTTCCAAGTACGTACAGCATCAAGGTTCACCAGATTCATCTTCGGCTTTATTTAAGCTCTGTGAAGTTTTCTTTTTTAAACTACTACCAAATGTTTTCCTAGCGAGGGAACATTATGTGACAGAGCGCTCATCTGTTTCCAGCGGTCCCTGGGAAAGCGAGCCATCCCTTAGGAAAGCCCACAGGAATACTTCAGAAATTCCTGCTGGCAGTTTTTTTCCTGTCCCAACTGTTTCTCGTGCTCTCACCCTGGGCCTTTCTGCAACTTGCCCTGCAGCTGACGCAGCCACCGAGGGAGAGAAACGGCTATTTTTCCGCTCATTTAATAACGAATCGATACATGGACAGAGTCTCCCACACAGAAATGAGAAAACGCTGAGTTTCCACTGATGGTCTTTCCAGGGGGGTCTTTCTCCAAGGGTTTGCCCAGACATGGGCAGCCCATCCCAGCAGCCAGGGCTTGCTTTGGTTCATGCCCAGCAGCCCCCAAAACAGCATCGCTGCAGGGATCCAAGGAGGGAAAGGAAAGCAGAGAGCCCGCAGAGGATGGATGCTCTCACCCCTCTGCTGGCAGGCTGCAGCTCTGGGCTGGGAACCAGGGGCCGAACCTAGTCCCCGTGCACTTCTACAAGGCACAACATCTTCGCAGTCCCCCTCTGAGTGCCGCTCCAACTGCATGGTTTGAAGCCTGTTCAGCTCCAACCCCGACCGAAGGAGCAGAAGGCCCTCCTGCTGCCCCTGGCAAAAAACTTCCCTCAGAAAATACCTCGTGGAAAATTCTCTTTGCTGTGCTGAACAAAGCATAACTCCATCTCCAGTGAAAAGTGTTTTGTGTAACAGCAGGTTTTGAAATAGAAAGAGGGTAATAATTATTTTTTAAAAGAGCGCCTTCAAGCAGCTTACAAACAAATGACGGCAACTTTCCTGAGCTTACGGGAGTGGTTGTGACATTCTGGGAATGAAAAGAAGCGATAAAGGGTTCCGTCACTTTTCTTGCCTTGAAAAAGATGTATAGTTTTCTCTTAATCATCCTCTTATTCTTGCAGACATTCAAATACTCAGTGCACATATTCAACATTTTTAGACCCTGTGCTCATTTTTCACCCTAGGTGGATGCTGAGCTCCAGGAGGGAGTGGCAACTGTCACCCCGGGAGGGACCCAAAAAGGGACCAGAGCATCACGCTGCACAGCTCCTGCCCCACGTGGGCATTACCCGCATGTGGCAGCTGCTGAACCGACGGCGGCCCAACATGGCAGGCCCGTCTTCTCCCTTCCACGTAGAGGGTACAGAAGGACATCGCTGGCTAGTCATACTGAACCTTGCACACACGGCGCTCACACGAGGTAAGGTATTTTGGGAAAAAAACTGAAATCAAGCTGAAAACATACAAACACCACATAAGTAAAATTTAAGATTTCCATATTATTCTTTGGTAGGAGATTTTCTGTATATCAACACAGATATATAAATACAAGGAACGTAGGTAAACATAACAGCACAGCCTGACTCAGGTTAAAAAAATTGCTAGAAAAGCATCACTGACCTTCATTGAATATTTTCTTGTTCTAGAAGGAACAAAATTAAATTAAAACCAACTGTTAGGTGCCTCTTTCTTTTAAACTCCTGTATAAGATCAGGAATAATATATTAAACATGAACAGCAGAGGTATGCATGATGTAACTAACTCAAAGGGGTTTTGGCAAACCTTATGACATTTCATGCTTTTATGAATAGCGGTCACTGGGAACCAGTTCCATAAGATTTTTCATTTAAACCAAAACTCTACAATTTCATGGTTGTGAACATGTAATGGCCCATATCAACGGGCCTGTATGTCACCTCGGGATTTGAAAGGCTGCCCTATAGGTGATCCTATTTCAGGCAACACCAGCTCTGAAGAGCATGAAGAACCTTCAGATGTCACCCCCAAAGCTCCCAATCCAAAGGGCCTCCTTCCCATCAAGCTCCATCACTGAGACTGGCTTCTTGCTCCTGACAGCCCCAGCGCCAATATTAAACTTCTGACTTCTAACCCACTTGGGAATCCAAGGTTTAAGTGGACTTTTAATTATCTTTCATCCCAACACAGAACTCTAAGGTATAATTGCATTTTGTGGGAAGTTTAGGTTTGAGAAAAATTAAGACAAAAAAATAATTAAGAAAAAAATGTATTACTGTAGCACATACACTTTCTTCACACTCAACGGAAGACAAAAGACTGTATCCTAATTTACTCCTGTGTTAGGAGTACTACGGTTTATCACTAACACTGGATGCTTTTATGTAGACCAGTGCCACAGCAAGGGCCAGAGGAAGGCCAGGTGCCAGTGGCCAGGAATGCCCCCTGGCACAGGCGCACAGCAAGCCCAGCTGAGCTCACCCCAAGCTCAGCACCCGCTCCCCAGGGAGGCGGCCGAGAATGGGAAAACACAAATACAAAATATAAAATGGCTCTTGCTACTTGTGTAGATGACAGCTCCTCATTACCACAACTACTCTGGAGGCCGTGGCCCTACAGGCTGGCTTTTGGAAAAGACCTTTGCCTCCACAACATATTTTGATGACCCATCTATTTCACAGCTAAAACAAGCCAGAGCTTAAATCCAGAGCTAAATGTACAGTGGCAGAATACTGTCCTTGGTGTGATTTGGTCAAGCTGTTGGATAAAAATGCAATCATAATTTTATATGAAGTAAATACTTTTTTTGGGGTGTATCTGGATGTTGTTTTTATAAGCACAAAACTACCTGACAGTAGGAACAGGTGAGTAATTGGTGAAAATTCTGAGAGGCCAGTAACAAAAAAACAGTATTGTAGGTTTTTGTGAAAGGAAAAGTTCTCACCAATAATTTCACTGACAGGCACTTTAACAGGCTTGGCTCTCTTCTCAGAGAATTATCGCAACACTGGAGGAAATGGAAGGCTGTATCCATAAAACTGAAGGATCCCATTTACCTCTTATGGTACCTAATCAGAACTGGGGAGACCCAGAGCAAATTCCTGCTATTGAAGGGCACTTAACCTACTCCTACCCTAAACCTACCTATTCTACTACTGAGAAACTCTGGAGAGCATTGCTCTCTCAGCTGCTCTCATGTCCGCTGACTTCATGTACCCATCCTCCAACTGCAAACAATTCTTTATGTCTAAATCCAGCTACTGCTACCAGAGCTATTTTAACTGATTGAAGATGAAAAATACTTTGAAAAGTTGTCACAGTTTTCTTGAAAACCGCGCAACAGCAATGAACAGCAAAATATAATGTAAACCATAACCCGATGCTAAAAATTTTTGCAAGTATATGTGACTGTACACATGTGTATGTGTATCTCCCATTGGGACTTCAGCCATAGTTCTTGGGTTAGAAAAAATAGTTCCTGTAAATATGGCAGGAAAAACACATCAATACGATACTAACAACAATTGCATTGAGATATACTAACTGTTGGCTTTCTCACATAACTTCATAGCAAGCTGCTGGGCTAGAGAGGGCTACTGGAAGCCCTCATAAAGACTTTGCACTTTGCTACCTGTCTTCTTGAAGAGTCACCTCTTGCACCACCTCAGCACTACCTGAACTTCCCTCCCTTCTCTCTCACCCCAAACACACACCTTTCTTTCACCCCTCAAGAATGACATTTTTTTGTTTGTCTCAAAACTTTTGCTACCACCCCATATGTTAAAAAAAAAAGTAGTCAAAACCGGTAGGTGCAAATATTGAATTATAAAGAAACACACAGAGTAAGACAAAATAAACCTCTCTAGATCTGCGAGTTTTCCCCATGCTGACATCTGAGCATGCAAGTAATTGCTTAAACCAGAAAGAATGGGCTCCATGCTGCTATTATTTTTATGAGATTGAATGGCCCGGTATTTGTTTGTTTTTAAGAAATGGCTAATTTAATTAGCTCCGCTGCCTCTGTTCTTCCTCCACTCTCCCCTCGCTCCTAGGCGGAATTTAGTGCATAAACAGTAAAAAGAATTAAACTGAAAGTAAGAAACCTCTGGCCCCTTACGTACAGCGGGTGTATCAATTCTTAGGGGGTTAAAAAAAAACCCCACTGATCTGTGCCACCAGACAACTCTGTACTGATGAAGAGATACTTGGGGCTCAGTTCTGCCCTGCTGGCATACATCCCCTGAAACAAGCCCTCAGGAAAAAAACAGGTTGCCAAATATGCTAAACAGTAGCATTCCCATCCAGGGACTGTCAGGGTGTAATCATGTTATCTGCTAAGCCAGTGGCAGGCAGGGTCTGAGGAGGCTGCTCCCCTGGAAAAGCTAGAGGAATAGCTGGTCACAGCAGCAAATTAACTCGCTAGCTGTATTCAGCTGTATTCCTCCACCATGGTGAACTCGCTTAACGAAGGACTTAATTTTTTGTTATGGTTCATCTCATCTTCTGGGGATGTTTCTTGCAATGTTTTTATTATGTGGTTGAGGCAACGCTGAATGCACTGTAGGCTGAGCAAGAGGGAGATGTTTTCTCTACAAACAGATCCGTTAAGAACAGCTGGCTGAAAAGTACAAACACAAAAGTCCAGGGCCTGACTTTGTTCATTTGTATTCGCTTAGTTCCTTGGTCTATGGCTTTCAGGTCTGTCATGATCCATCTGTAGCAAGGTGAGGGGATAACAATATTTAATTATCACACAAGACCATTCTTAGGGCTGATTAATGCTCATGGAAGAGTTCAGAGTTGGGAGACATGAACACTTCCAGATCATGCCAGGGTGAGAAGCTGTGGCCTTTATTCTTATACACTAACAGATTTTGCACTGAATCAGTTGGGAAAGGCTTGCACATTAGCAGGGCTGAGCTGAGGAGGGGGTAACTTACGTCTAAGGGAAGGTAAGCATCGTTGGATGCATCTTCAGATGCTGCAGCCATTTCCAAACTAATAACTGGTCTATGCATTAGATACATCAGTATCTACAGCAACGCTACACATCAAACTCTGTGTCCAGCTTCTCCTGCTAACTACAGAAACCTGCGAAGTCCCAAACCTTTGCTTAATAGTTTAAAATCTATTGAAAATAATGCTTAGCTTTTGGATACTTTCCAGTGGCCTAGCTCTGTATTCTCAAGGTTTTTTTCAATGTTCATGGATGACAGCTAGAAAGGTACATTCTTTTTTTCCCTCTTCTTTCAAAAATACATGATCCTAGAGATGCCATACTGACATTAAATACTTTTCAACACAGTGTTATTATGCATTTCAAACTAAGCTAAAGAGTTTCCAGGTGCATTAAACGTTTCAGAAGCAAACTGTCTTGCTGGGTCTGGCTGAAATACGCCCTCCTCCTCTTCTCCTCCCTTGCCTTGAGTAGTGATGGGAAAATTAAATCAGCATGAGGAGCAGTGCCAGAGGGGAGTTAAGTGAGAGGTATTGCTGTAAGTGTCCAAGATACTTGTTTTTTCAGTTTCAGGTCTCTATGAATTCCCCCATGCTTTTCCAATGAAAACTTTCTTCTCTTCAGAATAATGTTCTCTCTATAACCTGACACAGTTACCTGATGGTACTGTCCAACAAAAGGCTTTAAAAGTTGAGTGTCATAGTCATGTAGTTTCTGCAGTGCTTTGTAGCTTACATCTTTTTCCTGCTGGCTTATGTTCTGCTACTGTCTATGACTTTCTCCTCCAACTAAAGTATAGACCATTTTTCATTTCTGCTTGGTCTTTGTCTAGCTCTTGACAAGCTGGCTTTATCCACAGTCTTAGTTGTCCATTTTACTGTTCACTCCCTTGCACAGACACAGGCTCTTTCATGTCTCACCATCAAGCTTTATGTATTTCTTCCCTGCCCTATTTCCACGTGTCAAAAGCAGCAACATTCAAGTAAGAAACAACAATAGCATCTTCTTCCAAAGAAATCAAATCTGGTGTCTTCCTACAAGAGTCAGACCAGCCTTCTAAAATTTTTCGTTTCAAGAATTTAAGCACAGGAACTACTCTGCAATTAGTGCAATTGTTTCATATCACTTACGGATTTTTAATACTAATTATTAATACTAATATTTTCCTTCTTTTTATCAATCACTTGAACAACTCATCAGGAGAACCATGCATGGTGCCGTAACATGTAGGGCAATAAAACCACTACACTCTTCTCGGTATCAGCATAGAAGAGATCAGATTAGCAGTGCACTAGAACACCGCCTCGCATTTTCAGAACAAGAATATTCTTAGCATCTGTGCCAAAACCAACACTTCCTTTCCCTCAGAAATGCAATAAATCTAAAAAACTCCAAGAAACAAACCAGTAATCTTCAGACACATTGAATGAATTTACGGGAAAGAAAATGCACAGCCAGTTTTGAATTATTACCAATGAAACAAATTATAGCACATTACATATGTATAATTTAAACATGCCCAATTTCTTGGCAATGAACTGTTTGAGGTTTTTTTCTCCTCATAAAAGACAGCTAGTATCTAAAAATCATTTTCTACCAGCTTACAACAACTTTAAGTAGCAATGTGACTCAAACTACTTGACTGTATCCTACTGAATCTGTTTCATAAGCATGCAATGAAAGTGTCGTTTCTTTGTTGACTCATCCAGGATCCGGGAAGAAAAAACAGAAAAAAGCCCACAGGAGATTAGTTTTCAGCCTGGGTGACTTTATATCACTTGTTATGACAGAAATACTTCAGGAAAGTTGATCTCTGGGGGTTATAAGCAAGGAAAGCAACTAGGAGAAAAACACAAACCGCACTGTCCCTCACTATTCACAGTCACACCACGTTTTTAACTCAGGGTGCTGCTGCATTGGTGAACTTTGCTGGTTTGATGACCAAGCATTAGAAATCTCTGCCCATCCCTTAGAAAGTAGAGGTGGGAGATCTACAAGCCACACTGAGGCTTACCAGGGCCTCATGAGGAAACGCTGTCTAGGAGGAATTCTCTCTGGCATCTCGCTCCCTATAGTATCTGCAAAAACTGACTTGGGGCACAGACAGATGTAACCTAGGGCTACAGCACTGTGACTCTTCCATGAACTGCTACACCTTTTGGCATCCGTGCAACATACCGACTTGCATTGCTATCCGGGATACATCAGCAGAGGCCGCAGTCTGCTGAGGATGCAGACACGGACAATGGCACATGGTGCCATTTTCCCAGCTCCAGGTTTGAAAGCAGAGACCACTGGTGCACAGGACTGCAGCGGGCTGAGCTGGAATGCAGAGCTCAGCTCCTGCGGTTTATTTTCTCAACATGCCATCCTCTCCAGTGACAGGCTGCCCTCCTGCAAAGTTTCCAGGGCATTCAGACCCAATTTCACTCGTGACAAGTGCTATTTCACTTAGTTCAGCTGGCTACCGAACAGAAGTTGGGAGCTGAATCGCTTTCTGTTGCCTGCCCTTGCTCTGCGGCCACGCAGGTAGAAGGCAAGGGGAAGAGCAAAAAAGGTAAAGCGCTATGACAATAATTTGAGTGCGTATCAACAAAGTTCTGGGCTGCAAACCCCAGAAAAACAATCAGGAGTGACAAATCCCCAGTCCAGAGTTAATTTTCTGAGCTGAAGCTTCAAGCATTAAAGAAAAATTCTTAAGCCTGGAAAAGAGTCCCTGTGCACCTCTAAGTCTTGTCAGTAACAGCTTAAGCTGGAAATGTTAATTATACGATCACAGTGAAAACATCAAGTTTCACAGTCTATCACAGTTATGCTAATTTTGCAAATTACCTATTTCACTTAAATCAATAAACATTAGAGAGTGTTTGTACTTTTCATTAATTACTTCTAGACTACAGACTATGTGATTTGTTTCCACAGAGTAGTAAAAGCCCAAGCTTAAAAGCCCAACCAGCATCTAAGGTCTCTCCACCATTCTTGGGCTTTTACTGGGCAGCATATTAAAACATTCAGATCCAGAAAACAGAAAAAGGTTTAAATAACTCTGAAATGAGGATAGTCCATCTACACGACTAGGATTTGCTGACAGTTTGGGCAGTCGGTCAGAGCGAAGACATCTTGCAGCAGTAATAAAAACACCCAACACATTCTCAGCGGTGAGGGACGCAGGCTGATCTTTGGGAACAGAACTGGTTTTGCTCACATAATTTCAAATGTTCAGACGGCTGTATCACAGTCTAATTCTGCTCAGCAAAACATCCCTCTAATACATATGAAACCAAAGCAGGAATTAGAGGAGAAAAAGGCAACACACCTCTTGCTNTGACTAGGATTTGCTGACAGTCAGTCAGTCAGAGCGAAGACATCTTGTAGCAGTAATAAAAACACCCAACACATTCTCAGCTGTGAGGGACGCAGGCTGATCTTTGGGAACAGAACTGGTTTTGCTCACATAATTTCAAATGTTCAGACGGCTGTATCACAGTCTAATTCTGCTCAGCAAAACATCCCTCTAATACATATGAAACCAAAGCAGGAATTAGAGGAGAAAAAGGCAACACACCTCTTGCTGTTCACATCTTTTCATATAAAACTTAATTTTCACAAAGCTATCATTGACACAGGATTCTGTACTAATACTCTGATTTGCCAAGTAACAAAGAGCATTATCCAACATACACTTAGTCAATCCTTTATCAATACAAAACATTTTACTTGCATGCAACCTGACAGCATACCCTAGACTTCCATACAATGACTAAGCAATCTAGATCCTCATTTTCCCCTAGCTTTTCCCCCCACTTACACTGATCATCATAGCTGTTCAAAGCAGCAAAAGAATGCAAAGGTAAACAAGACTTTCACTTTTGACAGAGACTTTATTTCCAAGTGCCTGAAAACCAAGTCAGGGACAGAAGAAATTAACCCCTATGCAGCGACCTTGTATAAAGCCTGCAAGCGACTCAGGTCTTCAGTCAAATTTCCTAATAATGAGCCTCCACATGATGGAGAGATGTAATTGTATTGTCTGTACAGATTGTTAGTCCACAACACTCTGTGGACTGCAAATAGGCAAGGTTAAAATAATTTCCATATTACAATATTTAAATCCAGAACAAGATGGGGGGAAGAAAACAAACCCAAAAGAGAGGACCCAGCACTGTTACCCATGTGATTCCGGTCAGAGACAGTGAGAAGAGAAAACGCTCCATCCGCACACGATGCATCACCTTGACGTTCACACTGACCTTCCTTCCTAGTTCCTACCGAATCATTTTCACCATACCGCACCGTAGGAGACAGCACGCTCTGGAGCCCCATGGTAGTTTTCCATTTGCCCCAAAATACACTGAACAGTCATGGGGTCATAGAACTCACCTAAAAGGGGATATAAATTACTCTATTTCATTCCTTGCCTTTGATTTTGTTTGGGGGGCATAAAATAAAATAAAAAACCCCTCAACATCTGTCTGCCTTCCCCACTGATGTATTCATATTTTCTCTCTCTTCCTTCTCAGGCACTTATTTTTAACATCAGTATCTTTATGTGGCTTGAAACCAGACCTGACTGAAGGCTTCTCAGTAGCATTGGCAAAACTGAATTCTGTCAACTCAGGGGCACAGACAAGACTGAACTGTCTCCTTCCCCGGCAAACACCTACACCCTCAGCAGGGGCAGCAGCAGTCGGCCTCGGTCTCTGGGATCTGCTGAGGGCAAAACAGACCAGAGCCTCCACTGCCTGTTACTAGAGCCATTCTATAATTGAAATCTGAAATGGGAAACACCACCTAAGGACAAGGCGATATTATCCAGGAGCAGGAAGCAAGCCGAGGAAGAGAATCTAGGAAGGAAGGACAACTGATCCAAGGGGTGGCTGAGATCCAATGGAGCAGGATCAGTTGTTAGCAGGGCTTAGCACAGGGGGCTCAGGAGGAAACAAAATCTCCCGGCAAGCTTTTCATCGGGGGGAAGTATCGGGGTGGTCATCTGAGAAGACAACTCTACACAAACCCAGCCAGCTGGTGAGGCTCTGCTGCCCTGCCCGCACTGACCTCCCGGGAACCAGCTCTCATTCTCCTCATGGCAGATGAGGAAGCTGATGATTAACACTGCGAACAGGTGATCAGTGGCTACCAAACATCAGCGCGTGAAGGCATCCCAGCCAGCATGTCTGACATGAAAGGTCACGTATGCTGGCAGCTAAACGAAGATAATTCCTCGTCATCCTTGAAGCAGCATCAGAGTGAGAAGAGGTGAAACGTCAACCTGGGACCTGTTGATCACTAAGCCTTTACTTTCACACACGTGTTCCTGTGGTTCAGACATGGTTCCTGTGGCGTGGCTGGTCCTCTGTGTCCTTATAAGATCTCTGCTCTCAGCTATGCCCCTTAGCAAATGCTCAGATTGCAGCCTCCTCTGCAGTGAGTTATTGCTGCAGCTGAGGAGCTTGGTCTGGGCCAACCAACAGCAACTGCTATGGCACCAGGGGCACAGTTTTAGTCAGGCAGATCACAGAGTTTATGGCAGCACCCGCGAATGCGGCAATACATGTTATATTTTATAAAAATGTTATATATTAAAGTGTGTACAATTTTCTCCTCTATAAATAGTGAATCATTCCACATACTCACACTTGGACCCTCACCAATAGCGCAAATCACAATCATGCTTTTGGGCACCAAGACCTACACTTTCAGCAGTTGCTATTACTTTTGTTATTTCAGCTCAAGACACACAAGCACTAATTTTTTAAAAGAGCTCTTGCAGTTCCTATTAGCAGCATAGTACCCATTCTGTCTGAAAACATGACTTTGACTAGGTATCTCACTTAGTATCCACTCAATCAGCCCAATGTCTGGGACAAATTGCCTACTTAATTAACCCAAATTCCAGAGCTATCACAATTGTAGCCCCATCCAACAACACTGGTAGGATGAGGAAAGAGTTTCCCATGCTCCAGATCCACAAAACCTGAAAAGCTTTGCATGCAAATTTAGTAGCAACTGAAAACAGAGTTCCCTTTGTACTTATAACTCTTCCATAACTTAAAAAAGCATAGAGGGGGGAAAAAACTAATAGGATTCCCAGTGCAGTATCACAAGGATTCAGCCTCAAAGTCCCCAATCAATTTAAACCTTTGGAAAAAATAAGGGAGATGAGGCTGTCTGCCCAGAACTTCCTTTGTGGCTGTGAACAAGTCATTTAGGGCTTCACATCAAATGGGACTTGACATCTCAGCACAGTATCTCAGCTTTCCACTCTTGAGTGTACCAATAACTGAAATGACTGGCTAACAGGTGTGTTGTGAGTAGCTCAGTGCACCTGGAAATGCTTTGAGATGCCCTCCTGTGAAGTGTAACGATGTCAAAGTTCTTTCTCTTTTGAAAGGAAGAAAAGCTGGAGGAGAAAAATCAGCTTCGTTTTGTTCCTCATTAAGAATTATTACCGTAAGGGCTTTTCTACACATTCAGATTCGTAGTGGACTGAGTCAGGATGACAATTTAAGTCTATGGCTGAGTATCTCCATGTCCAACTCCACAGGAACAGAAGTGCTTGCTCCAGAACATCACCCTCAGTAAGGCTCACAAGCTGCTACTACTGAAGAGCACTACTGGAATAACTTCTCTTCCTAGACAAGTCCTGAAATTGCTGTGCTGATAATCAGTTAGTTTGTTTACCAACACCTACAGCTGCTGAAGCAAATACTAGTTTTCCGTTTCATTTCAGGATTAAGACAAGGTTGCCCAGTTAAGGCAATTACAATTCCTCTGCACAGACACAGGTGAAGCTGCTGCTTTCTTGTCAATGAACAGGAAATCCCATAAAGCCAAGAGACATGAAAAAGAGCAGTCTGAGAAACATGCTCACTTCTGCCCTGTGATAATCATTTCACCGAGTGCCAAGGTCAACAAAGAACAGGATCCTACCAGTGACTGCTTTCATCTCGTGGGGGGAGCTGGGTGGGACACTGTTTTCCTGTGCTGCCGAACTACATTTTCATGTCCTTGAGAAAACTTTGGGTCTGTAATACAATGAAATGCAAGCCTGACAATTTGCGCTGTTTCTGTAAAATGTATATGATGAGAGAAACTCCCACCCATCCCAGAGTAAACAGGCCCATGGATTACATACTTGGCAACGCAGGTCAGCACCAGGATCTGACCCCAGTCTTCAAGTGGCCCTGCTGAGCGCCCTCACCATTGGGGCAAGAGGTTCCCAAGACCTTCCCTTTGCAGCTTGTCCGTCCCCTCTGCGCACCCTCTGCTGTGCTCCACAACTCCGTGCTGAACTGACTGACCTCTTCCTAGGAACACTGGTCAGTCTGTTCTTACTGCAAGTTTTATTCTCGACAAGGCATCGCTATTCAAGAAACAACAAAAATATTTTGCCACCTAACTAGGTCTGCTTTTAAGTGTTATCTGCCCAATATGCCGATCATGCTTCTAGTTGAGGACTTGGCTGTTTCCCAGTACTGTGGCTGGTACTGAACTACCCAAGAACAAATCCAATAAACAAAAAAAAAAGACTGAAAAAGTGC
>VZSC01007233.1:90345-121507 GCA_013398225.1 Steatornis caripensis
CTGGGCTGCGCTCCGCCCCGCCGCGGGGATCCGAGCAGGGCGCGGTGGGAGGGAGCGTTAAACTCTTTCATAATTAAAAGAAAAAAACCAACCAACAGAAAGCAAACCCACCCTTAATTATACGGAGATTGGGGAGGACGGTGCTTAATTGGCGAAGCTTCTCGGAGCGCTAAGGTCCCAAGGCCCTGCCTAGCCCCAGCCCTTCTCCGAAGCGCGAAACGTTGGTCCAGGCGTAACGTTATTCCCACCCGTTCTCTGAAAGGTGCGGGGCAAACCCGTGACAGCTGCGGGGAGCGAGCGCGCCGGGGGCGCTTCTCTGCCGGGAGCAGAGCGCAGGGCTTCCCTGCCCGCCCGAGCGGGCCGGGGGTGCCGGCGTAGGGCGGCGGGCCCGTCCCTACGAGCCCTTGTTTTGCCGTGAAGGAGGCCTGAGGAAGGGGCCGACCCTTCCCTCTCTTCACAGGTGCGTAGCCGAGGACAGGACCACTTTTAATTTCGAGATACAGAAGATAGTCCAACGCAACAGCATCCAGGCAGCGCTCTGCCATAACGAGATGGAACGAAATCAGTTGGATAAATTAATGGGGTAGATGGGGAGAAACAGAGACTGTGCGTAGGCAAAAGGAACAAAGGTCTATTTTGTTTTTATTAATGCGTAACCGTAATCGAAGCAGTGATATAAGGTTAATCCTGGAGAAAACAGGTACCTGTGACCAGTGATGCAAAAAAAAGAACAAAGGGAAAAAAAGCTTACGTGCCTGATATCTATTAGTGTGCAATATCTAGAAACAAGCGGAGAGATGCAGATGCGTCACAGGAGGACACTCGTGGCTCATCTGAAGAACATGCTAAAGAACATCTGTTAGTGAGACATGGTAAAGTGACTACATCTTTGAGTGGCCTGGAAGTCCCAGAGGGGTTGGCTGAAGAGATTTCTGACCTGCTGATCTTTGTACGCGTTGTCACTGTGGTGACGCTTCAGGAGGTGGAGAATTGTGTCAGTGTGGGGCCCGCACTCGGGAAGTAAATGGCGTTCTGCAGGTAGCGGCAGCCTGGGTAGCCTGACATCAGGTATGAGCAGAAGAGATGTGCTCATCAGCTAATACGTGGTGAATAGAGAGGAACACAACTAATGCTAGCCTTCAGGTTTTTTATAGAACATAGGTCTTGGTAAAGAGGTCTTTTATTTACTCGTTTTATATGAGTACAGATTAAATTGCCAGAGGTACGGGCTTGAGTGTAACAGACTTCTGCTAGGTTCGTGATTCAGTAAAAGAGGCAAAAAGTGAGGACAATGCAAAGTTAATAAAGCACAAACAAATGAAGAACTAAATGAAAAAAGATCAATTGTCCAAGGAGCACTAGGATTTAACGAGGGTGTTTCTGTTGGGGAAGCCATGGGGAGGCTCTTCAGTGTTTTCATCAGCAATCTAGAGAAGCATTATTTCAAACAGCTTTAAAGGACTATATAAATAACCAGCGGCAGCAATTTTAGATGGAGTAAATATTACCAGAGTGATAATGAGGACAAGGCAGTCACAGAGTTATCTGGATTATTTAATAAACTCATCTCTTTCAAACAAGTAAGTTTTAATAGGGTCAAAAGAAGAAAAAAGTCAGACTTGGAGGATGGAGCGATGCTGCCGACAGGGCCAGGGAAGGTGTGTTAGAAAGCTGCCTCATGTAGGGGCTCGGAGAAATTCAACACAAGCTCCTAGTGAGCTAGTGCTGGTACAGAAGAAAGCTGATACTCACGTATGGATGTGCAAATAAGAAAGGGGTAGGTAGAAATCCNACTTGGAGGATGGAGCGATGCTGCTGACGGGGCCAGGGAAGGTGTGTTAGAAAGCTGCCTCATGTAGGGGCTCGGAGAAATTCAACACAAGCTCCTAGTGAGCTAGTGCTGGTACAGAAGAAAGCTGATACTCACGTATGGATGTGCAAATAAGAAAGGGGTAGGTAGAAATCCTGTTACATCGTTGCGTTTTTTATCAGACAAGAAGTGTTGTCCCATGACCGGTAGTGATGTCTGCCCCTGAAGAAACAATGCTGAATGATGGGAGACAACTCAAAAGAGATCCACGAGAGGAGGTGGAAAGTGAAGAAAGTGCTCTCCAACAAAAGGCTTGACTGGTGCGGATGCGCTCAGGAAAGGCTGGTGTGTTGCATTGTAACCTAAAAGTGCATTTGTGAGGAGAAAACGGCATTGCAGCCCTCTTGGAAGTCCAAAGACTGAAGGCAAGGCTCTTTGCCCGATACCTCCAAATCCAGGCCTTGTACAAAGCACGGGGTTGAAGACAAGTGAGCACAGCGAGTACAGAGGCACCACGCTGAATTACGCAGCGGGAGCTAAGTGGAAGGTAGGTGGCCTAATGGTCCCTTCCTCCACCTGAGGAAAGGCTTTCGGAAGGGTGGCTTGTTGAACAACTGACTTCTGCCATTTATTTCTCAGGAGAGTTTTGTGCAACGATTTCCCACATTTATTTTTCTTACCTGGAAAAATGATTTTAAAAGGTTTTGTTTTGAGAAACTCGAGTTACCTCTTTGGAGTCACTCGTAAACAGGAACATAAAAGTGCTCCTCTCTGCCTCTGTTGAATCTCATTAATTTTATCAAAGGAATTTGTGTTCCCCTGCTATGTAAAAGCCCACCTGACAATGCAAAAGTGTACGCCATCTGCCTGCATCGGTTCCTGTGAACGTAATAAACTCCTCAAGGTCGATTCGTAAACTGATAAAATGGGCAGTTATCACTTCCTCCAGTGCAGGTGAACTAGTTGCCAATTTATTTTGTTTCGGTTGTTGTCGGTTTTTTGTTTGGGCGTTGGTTTTTTTTTTTTCATAAATTAACCAATGGCAGTGACTTCCTTTTATATGTTTTCTTTGCAGCCACCTCATTTTTAAGGGTCTTTTCATACCTCAGCGATGCTTAGCAGTATATTGCAGACTATGATTACTGCTTTAGAAAGTAGGGGATGTCAATTCTAGGTTAGGGAAGATAAATGCTAATTTATAGCACTAACAGATTGTAGGCATCATATTACGTAGAATAAGAACATGAAGATTCTGATTATATAGGTTTACCCAAAAGAGCAACTTGTAAACAAGACATAGTTTACTTGAATTAGAAAATTTAAAGGTCTTATTAAGATTTTTATTCATGATAAACAAGATACAGGGAGCATCCAGTACTATCACCATAGAGTCTTTATTCAGCTTTTGTAAAGTGGGGGGAAAAATTTGTCTTGATTCTGCACAGGGAATACTAGTTGAATACATAAAATACTACTGGTCCATACCACAGTGATGTCTCTGCTTTATCTCCTGCCTAAAAATGTAAAGGGAAAACTTATACATCTCAGACTACTCAGTCATTAATGATAATCAAATTAGGAAAAAAATAGCACTTTTCTGCTTAGATCCTGCTTTTTGAGCCATTCAATTTAAGAATTCAGCTTATGACTCACCAATGGGAGGGAATGAACCCTCAGCACTGTATGAAGAGACATCTACCAATGTGACCTAGAGAGAAACCGTGCTGGTGAAAGCAAAGATACATTACATTTCTCCTATGTAGAGCTGTATTTATGTAATTGCCTCTGCACAGAAGGGATTCTAGCATCCTACTGACATTCTTATATGAACATCCACACAAAATACATACATTTATTATTCAGTTGTCTGGGGACTTTTATTCTGCAGTACGATAGAGATATTTTAATTTGTGCATTAAATTTCTTGCCATGCTGGTAGTTGGCATTTAAGACAGTTGAAAGTTTAAGGATACTATAACGTTTGATAACAACTGATTCTAGGAGAGATTTGAGATTGCAATTACGTAGATGGTATACTTTTTTTTTTAGCATTTAGATGACTTCATCTATGACTTCTTTGGATGTATGTTCCACTTTGCCTTTAAACAACTAATGGGATGGACAGAAGGAAATGCTGCAACAAGATGCCAAAACATGACTATGTCTGCAATCAGGTAGGGAAGCTGAGGCTCAGCTGGTGGGTAGAACAGGTGCTGGTAGGTCATGCCAGGCTGCTGACACAACATCAGCATCAATGGGCTTCCCAGACCCAGGGTCCCAGTTAGATGTCAGTATTCTGAACTACAGTAGTAATACTGCGGTTATCTGATTGCCTCTTGCTGCGTGCACAGCTCTTCCCTTCTTGTCCCAGGTTGTAATGTTGGATACTGTAGTGAATACTGTTAAACAGGTACTCTGCTCTCCCTCAAGAATTGAAATCTTCCACCAAAAGAGGAAGAATTGCTTCTTCGTGAACTTTACATGCTTTTGCGAAACAAGAATATTGCACTTGCATAAATGGCTATCATGAGATCTCTTCATGGAAGAGAATGTAAAACTTCAAAATTGTTCCCAAGGGAGAATTAAATAATACGCACAATAATCTATCTCACACATCAAAGAGTAAATTCCCTCCCATCAACAAAGCTAAGCTTCAAAGACAGCTGTAATCCAGTGTGTTTACTGTACTGGGATGACTGATGGCAATAGACAACAACTTGTAGGATGCTGTTGCCCGTTCTTTAGAGTTCTGTAGGCTCATATAAAGTAAAGAGGCATTTCAGAAAGGTGAATTTGTATCGCTCTTCCTTCAGTCACCAAGACTAATTTATGGCACTGAACAGAACAGAAGCTATAGGTAGGACTATCATCACATTTAATCCCAGGATTCATAACGCAGGACTGGCAAACGTGTTCAACATTGTTACAGGACAAAAAATACTACCTGGTGTTTACCAAGATAAACCAAGAGGATGGCACTGATTTCAGAACAGAAATGATCCAGACAGGTCATTTCTTATGCGGTCCTCCCACCCCACATCCCACTCACAACTCCTGTCAGTTCGCAGAGCTGCTGGAAGACGAGCAGCATCATGTCCTGCAGGCTGCAGAGCTGTACAATTCAGTGAACGAAGCAAAGGATATGGCACGAGCAAACGTGAGCAAGAAGCGTCACACTGAGGTTTGTAACAATGACATTGAATTTGTACCTGCCCGTAGAGAACCTGCAGTTACAACAGGGAAGAGTTTGGGGAGGGCACCACCAAAATTGGTTTGTTTGCTTAAGATTAGAATATCAGCTGTGGTTGAGCAAAAGTTCTGTTTTCTGGGAAACTGAATGCAGTTCTTAAACAGGCACTGTCAGAATAAAATCCCAGGCCATATTCATTAATTATACTAGGGTTGTATGGGATTTTGGGCCATTTCCTTTTAATAACCGGGAACTTTTGTAATAACCTTAGATTATGCTCATTTTGAAATATTTTGAAATGCATTTGTGTGTCCTTTTTTGTTTGTAATGGCTTAACAAAGCTGTGTTCTTGCTGGTATCACATCCCATTCCTAATGCACAAGTATAGCACAAATAAAAGGAATTTGCAATTTCTTTTAAAAAAGGAGGCTGTTGTTTTTGCGAGTGATCATCACAAGTCTATGGTTTACGTTGCCCCTCTCAAAAAACCTACTGTACATACCTTCTACACAGGAAAATAAAAGGCATCTATAGAGAATAATTAACTGAGAGAAGCTTCTGTAGTTCAGTCTCTCAGTTCGGAAGCCAGGAGTTCAAAGACTTGGACTAGAGCAGTTAATGTGCAAATGAAGGCTATTCTGATTAAAACAAATCGCAGACATTTGTTGGATAAAATTTGCTTGCTCAGATAAAGACTGCACTGGGAGACGGGTAGCGAGACCCTTACCTATGGAAGATCTGAGGGGTTCAGAGTTGTTTAGTGTTCAGGTCATCCCAACTCCTGTTTCAATGTCTGTTCTTACTTATCCTTACCAGCTCTCTGCTATCACAGGTGGGAAAACAGCACAGCTGGGCAGACTCACTCGTGGCGATTTGGCACGGGCAGGTTTTCTTTCTGCTCACAAATTATCTGTGAATAGGTTATGCACTCGCAAACTTGTTTGCTACTCTAAATTATTCACCATAACAGTTTGTAAGCAAATTTCAAACACTGGGAAGCAGGTAAGCAACTCATGGCAACAGCAGTTCCATAATTTATTATCCAGGCTGTGTGCTAGGTGCCCTCAGCCATGGGGCTCTGTTTGTGGGCTTAGTGGTGCTATCTGCACCTAGAGGAAACTTTCATGATAGCTACATCAGTATGGTTTTAAGTGGTTAGTGATGAATGCCTATAGATCTACTTTTGTGGTTTTATTATCTGATCTGTGACTTTTGTTGTACCCTTTAACTTACGTTACTTGTGCCTTTATTAAGTAACTGCTTGGCAAGTTTTTCTAGGAAAGATTTCTACAGTCTTGAATATTGCAAGTATGATGAAAAATCCCCGTTTTCATTTTAATAACAGTTTGCAGTTTCTTGTGGTACTGTACTCACTGAGCTTTTAAAGTAATTTACATAACATGTTTGGTTGAAAAGCAGAAAATAGAAAGAAAATGGTCCCAACACAAATGTTTCGGGAGTCACGGAGAGCAGATCTACTTGTCCCCTGCGGATACTCCTCTAACTTCAGAAACTGCCCTGCTCCCCCACTTTCTTCTAACATTTCAATTTCTACACACTTCTCTACCCCAGTTCTGTTCCACAATATCTTTCAAAAGTGTTTTCCTTCCCTAATGATCCCTAAAGGCAACTTCTGGAACTTTATATCCCTCCGAGTTCTTTGACTTTTTTCCAATGCCATTGTTGCTAATGTTTACTTTGCTTGTGAATATCTGGAGTCAGTTCCCTTGCTTTGCTTCAGCAAGCTTGGCCTATGGAGGAACCTTCGTTTTCTCACAGACCCAGAGTATTTCACTAATTATTTGCAGTATTATTACTGTCACATCTACTGTTTTAAAAGTTATCGGCCTAAAGACTTGTGATGTAAGTAGCAGGAGCAGTGTAATCCAGATTTTGGAGAACTTGTTGTGCGAGATTATGGAAGGTCAGCAAATGAAAGATTCACACCCTGACTGATCAGACCCTTCTGATACTAATAATGTCAGGGCAAGGATCTTGTCGTCTTCTTTTAAGAAGAGCTAAACACTCTGCAGTTAATACTGGAAAAAGCTACCTTCTGTCTTTGTTTAAAGCTCGATTGACATCCTGGATCATATTGTGTCCCTAACCCTAGATCAGATTTGCCTGAAGAAAGCTGAAGAACCTCCCAGTAGATGACATAATGTATTATCCAAAGGTCCCTAATCCTTAATAATTTAATTGCTACAGTCCAGGTTGAAATTTTAAACTTGAAATTTTCAAAAGCTCTTTTACTTTTTTGCTATCGTTAACAATAAGAACTCTCAATATTAACATTCATACGTGATCATTTCCTTTGTGCCTCACGCCGACGCCCCAATACCAGCACCTCCTGTTGCGTTGTGTTTTGCTGTGCCGTGGCAGTGCTCTGACAGTGCAGGACAGCGTTTCCTTTCCAGCCAGAAAATAACCATTAGAAATTTTCCAATCGAGTGTGTGTTTGTCACCAGAAGTCAATTTTGTCCAGGGTTCCAAATTTATGATGAAAGGCAAAAAGGACTACATTAANGTTCATACGTGATCATTTCCTTTGTGCCTCATGCCAACGCCCCAATACCAGCACCTCCTGTTGTGTTGTGTTTTGCTGTGCCGTGGCAGTGCTCTGACAGTGCAGGACAGCGTTTCCTTTCCAGCCAGAAAATAACCATTAGAAATTTTCCAATCGAGTGTGTGTTTGTCACCAGAAGTCAATTTTGTCCAGGGTTCCAAATTTATGATGAAAGGCAAAAAGGACTACATTAATAATTATAAATAGCATTCTGCCTGTCCTAGTTCAAGCCACTGGGGAAGAAGAAAGTGATGGTGTAAAAACGACATGCTGGAGTGTAGAGTTCCTCAAGAGTCGGGTTTCTGCCAGATTTTCAAATGTGTTAGCCACTGCAAGTTCATGTAAGTAGTTACAATGAACAGAGCAGACTGGCCCCTTTACTGATGCAAGCTGGCACGTCCCCAGCAGAGAAAACTAAGTACTGCAGCTGAAAGCAGCTGGAGGCCTGTTCTTACTGCAGGACACCACCTTTCCTCCTCCACTTCTTCTCTCAAGGCCTGCTGTGCCTTTCATGGCGTTCACCATAGCAGTGGTCACAGTACCAGAGCCCCCTAATTCATCATTTCAAGGAAAGGCTCCGACTGGCTGGACTGGCTCCCCTTACGCTTTTTTTCTCCTCCCATCTGGGCTTAATGGCAGCCTCCGGATGTCTCCTGGCTGCTGCAGCAAAGCCCAATCATCCGGGAGAACCTTGGCGCTCTCCAGCCTGTCCAGCAGTGCCTCCTCACTTCAGAGAAGTCAGCCATGATACTAGTCCAGCTGCAGTAACCATTTTCCTTAGGAAAACACAGCTTTCTGCTCTTCAGGGCATGTGTGGTGGTTGCTGGCTGCGGCTTTCCCTCTACGGCTCCAAGCTCCTTAATGAATCACTGCTTTTTGGCACTGAAGCAAAATAAACACATCATTTTGGATGCCTTTGCCAAACATACATACACTTAGAGCAGGTTTTGAATGATAGAAAGCAAAAGGTTTAATGAAATCTGCAGGCTGCGTAGCTAAAAGTTGCAAAAAAAAGCCAGAAAATGTGAATCTGAAGGTCACAATAGTCCCGTTAGCTCAATAGGTATTCACATTTTCTATATTTTCTAGAACACGTGAGGGGGATTACCACTACTGTATCAGCTACAGCTCTCTCCAGGAAAAAAACAGTAATAGACAGCAGCATAGGGGTGCAGGACCACTCATCAGCATGACTGTTAGATGCCTACCTCTTTCTTTCCTCTCCTGTTTATTAACTGATTCAGTGTAACTACACATAGCACAGCAGATTTTTACACTGGTGCTTCCTAGCCTGTGTAAAGGGGGAAAGACATCAACAGAACATCTGGCAGGCGTACTGAATGAAGTTTCCCAGTTGCTTGAGCCAGTTGTGTGTACATACCCTGTCACGCACTTCGGCCCTTTCAAAGTGCCTGAGCCTGTCCATGACCTCAACAAATCCATTTGCTCTTGCTAACTTGAGTGAGAATTGAGGAGAAGTTTTGAAAGTGTTTGGAACAACTGTTCCCCTAGTTCCTCTCCATTCAGTCAGATTTTAGAATGAAT
This sequence comes from Steatornis caripensis, assembly GCA_013398225.1. Lineage (NCBI taxonomy): Eukaryota > Metazoa > Chordata > Aves > Caprimulgiformes > Steatornithidae > Steatornis > Steatornis caripensis. The sequence continues at coordinate 99,457 of VZSC01007233.1, forward strand.
TTAAATGTATTGCTGGACTATAATTAGCTCTGAAGGACAGAAGACCACAGCGAACTAGCTCTTCTCTTCAAATGAGTGGCTGTAAAGGCATTACCTTAAATGATACCCCGAATGCCAGCAAAGTTTGAAACCTGGACCCATGCCTGATTAACTGCTAAAAGTCAGAATAACCTCTGCCTTTGGCAAATCAAAGTCATTCCCTACAAAGCTGCTTTACTACAGAAATTTCTAGACCGAAATACAAGTTTCAGCCTTCGGTTTCATTTCCCCCCATGTTTCTACTACTAGGAAAATGTAGACCTTTTTTCACCCTACTGGGAAAATGCATTTTTTCCACTCTCCCATGACTCAAAAACATCTGAAAGATTCTTCCTCCAAGCTTAAGAAAAAGAGGGGGGGAAAACTTCACCTTTTGGCAAAGATACAGAATGGAAATTTTTGACTCAAAAGAGGATTTTCAAAATAAAATAAAATATAAGAAGCATGTGAAAACAAGGGGTTATAATGGAAACTATTTTCATAGCCAGCTCTAAAGTAAGCACTGCTGTTCCAGAGACACATGGTACTGATGCAAACATTGGTTTGAGGCCAAAACCCCTAGCATGCTAGTGGAATCCGGAAGCACTACAATATTAAATACACCTCAAAATATATGTCAGACATCTCCCTCTGTCTGTTCCACTTACCCTGCACAGCACGAGGCTATACACTTAATTCATCAGTGTCTGCAGAGTAACGGAATAAGGGGCTGGTGGCAGAGGTGCTTTCCTTCTCTTAGTTCTTTCCTGTACCACACACTCCCTGAATGGCCTTCTGCAAGACTGGGCTTATTATTCCCATTTTGCAAATATTGAGCCAATATCCACTTTCCATCTGCAGCACTTCCAATGGCATCTATTATTACAGCGTGTGAGCACCCCTCACTGGTCCTAGGGGAGTGTTATTATCCCCAAGGTAGGATTTCTACATTTCAATTAGAGTGATGGGGAGAGGGAGAGTGCTACAAAAGAGGTGAGGGTGTCCTGCTCAGCTGCGCTCTCCTTGTTGGCAGTCTCTTCCTGCTATCTTCAGTCTGCTGCTTCCAGCTGCTCCAAGGCAGCTGGCCTGGCCCTGAGCAGTTTTCTCCTGCTGCTATCATAGAAAACCCCCTTCTTACACCTACCGTGAATGCAGCTATGGCGCTTGGCCTGCACCTTTGGCAATTCATTAGAAAAGCTTACAACCAGTGTTCTCATCACAGGCATAAAATGAATCTTCTGCCTCTGTGCAGCCTGATTTTTCCATGGATCTGTGGCTTTTGCTCACAGTTCTTGCCTTGCAATAAAATGCAAACACCAACTGAAAGTTTCCCCAGGAGTGGGGCTGGTGGAGCATCCCCTGTGCCGCTTGAAATTCTCCAGAGGTTTAGCAGGGGAGCGACGTCCCCTCCCTACCGGCTCCGCTGGGGTCTGGCCGGCCACAGATACCCACGAGCACTTGCATAGCACTGACTCTCGGCTGTTTCTCCGCTGCCAGGTCTGATGCCAGCTCCCCACAGGGCTCAAGAGCTGTCATTAGAGGCCACCGTACCAGAGCATTTATCATACAAGCCTGTTTCCTTCAGGAAGGCAGACCAAAACCTCCGGCTTCATGCCTCCAAGCATGTGTGTGTGGTTGCACCTACCTGCTGGCTCTGAGAAGGACTCGGGCTCAGCCAGGACTGACCGGCTGCTCCCTGACTCTCCGCGGGGATGGACAGCGACTGCTCCCCGAGCCACCAGGGAGTGGGAACATGGGGACAGAGAGAAAAAGTTCCCCCTTGGGTCTCTGTGCACTGGACCCACCAGCTTTTTCCTCCTCAAAAATGTACCACGGGGGCAGCGTGGCATAGATCAGCCTTGCAGTTCTCACCCAAGCTGCAGCTCCTCGTAAGGGCCAATGGGTCAAAGGGGTGGTGGGGTCTGCAGGGCTCACAAGCAGCAGACATAGGCAAGCAAGTGGGGCTGGCAGAGCACGCAACCTGCTCAGCCAGGGAAGAGCAGCCAGCCAAGAGGGTCACACAGCCTTATGAGCATTGATGGGTTCAGTGGATGTTGACTTTGGTGATCGGGCCCTGTGCTTTAGATGTAATGTCAAAACAGGTGTGACTGGTTCAAAGATACAGGTAGATCCAATTTCAGGCTTATATGCATGCCATCCACCTCCCTCCGTCCCTCGTCCCTCCGTCCCTCCCTCCCTCCTCAGCAGTTGTTTGGGGGTTTTGTTTTGAACTTTCAGAATCAGCTGCTGCCTTTCATTCTCTAAACTGGATGTAGCTTTCTTCTTAATAGGTCTTACATACCATCCTTTTTTAAAGCCATCCTTGATGTTGGGGAACATATCATCCCTGTTTAACTTCCATATGACCGAGTGCATTGCTGTGGATGGGGACGGTTATAAAGGGTCAGATTTTGCACCCTTGCCAGCGTGCTGTAGGGGAATTCTGATCTAGTAATCTGCTAATGTCTCCCTGGAGAAGGCTGCAAGAAAGCCTGGCGAGCTTTGCCTCAAGCTCCTCCCATACACATGGCATTTGGTCTCTATGTGGCGATTGTTTAAATCAAGCGGTAATCTGTGGGTCTCATTTTGCTTTTTAAATTCTCATGCATCATTCATTCGCTTGCTGGTGGCCAGGGGAACCAGTGTGCTTTAATCACACTAGTCCTGGGTGGTTTTTTGTGCTGATCCAGATCGTGTTTAGCTCAGGTTCATTCAGTTACAAAACCCACAAATAAGGAAACTAAAACAGTTACATGAACTACAGCAGGAGTGCCATATGGTTCTTGTGAAAAGTGCTTTTACCAAGACTAATATCAATATCAATATTACACTTTATTCTGACTACCTGCTTAATACAGCAGATCATTAATGCAGCACATTTAGTTAGTTAAAATGAACAAATTTCATTAAGTTAAAATTCAGCAGCAGTAAAGCCACATGGGCTGCAGGGGAGAGAAATGCAGAGACATTTACAGCTAATGTAAATGTAATATTATTGTTTTCAGCTACAACCCAATTAAATTGGGCTGACAGAAGCTTTCACAGAAATGCCCAAGAAGATAACTTGTCTGTAAGGAAAATCCATTTAAAATAAATAGTAATTCAGATATTTTCATGGTTCTGTGGCTCGCTGAATTACATTCCTGTATAGAAGCTGCAAAGCTCACGTGGGAGAGCCAGTAATAAGATCTTTACTGGTATGTTACTTACTGGGAGAAAAATGACTTACTTTTACAGTGTATATTGTAAGTATTTGAGTGTATAAAAAAAAAAAGCAACAAAACCCATTTCCAAAGGCAGAAAATTACACATTTCTGAAAACGTGACCTGCCCGAGGAGCTCTTGCTGCCTCCTCTGCAGTACCCAGCATCATCAGGAGCCAGGCTGCAATGCCAAGCACTGTCTAAGACCCTGGATCGGTGCAAGGGGCAGCCCCGTGCCATGCAGGAGTGCCTTCATGGGCACTGCAAATAGCATCCGCTGGGCTCTCTGGCTGCCGTGCAGTAACCTTTGGTTGTGGGGTATGATCCACAAAATCCAGCTTGGCATTATGCTCCAGTGTTCTCTGTGAAGTCACTTAGAGAGCTGTGCTATCTGGTGTAGGACTTTCCTGTCACTGGGCTATGTAAATGCTGGCCTTCTTATTTGCTAGGTCTTAATGGTGTTAAGAAGAGAAAAAAAAGATACCCTACATAAGACACCCAAACCCACTCTATTTCTGTTTTTAAACAGTTACCCTTTCCAGAAAAGCTGACACAGTTCCTTGCATGTTAACTGTGTACCACAGTAAATACTTGTTTTCTCCCAAAAGAGTAAGCAGAAGTCTATATAAAATCTCGCCTACGCATGTGATATACCAGGAGAAGGGGGTGGTCCTAAGCACTCTCAAGCACAGATCCCACTCAGTTAAACTCCTAAAATACAACACAAGATGTCAGAGTCTTCGTTTTCCCATGAACTGCACAGTAAATATGAAACACAACCTTGATTCACACATGGTGATAAAACCCAGTGCCTGTAAATTTATGAATGTAGCTGGCAGTCATTAAGCACATTATGCAGAGGTCAGGTTGATGGTCCCTTCTTTGTTTCTTCCTCTTATTTAATGATTCATTGCTGGAGACAGGCCGAAAATTTTCGGCATGTTTTACAATGTATTTATGTGACCGAGAAGTGTGTCCCATGCTTTCCATCCCCATTATCCTGACATGCTGAACATAGATCAGAGTGCAGTATGCAGAATTAGCATTTGAGAAAGCACAGAGAGGGGTTTGGGTTTTTTTTTTAATGTATACAGACAAAATACTTGTTCCTTTCCAGAGTAGCCTTTAAGAGAGATCGCCTTTTGGTTAAGGGATGAAGCAGGGCCACCTTTATTTTGCGCTGCTGAATTCCACATAAACAAAATGTCTCAGCATGGGATACTACACCTGGATCCAGGCACATTTCCTATTAATCCTAGAAGTTTTTAGGATTCTGAATTGGAGTTCCAGCAGAGAGACCTGGTACAGTTCAAATCCATGGTTTGGAAGAGGTACAGAAAGGAAGCCATATCAAAGAGATCTGTTTACCAGTCTAATAGAAAGAAAATTTAATATCTGAATTTTAAGGTAATCTGTTAGTAAACTAGTAGGTGAAAAATTATGGTGCAGGCAGCCTATGCAAATCTGGCATTTCCTTATCATATGATAAATATGAGGTGATTTTAGAAATAATTTTCCCCATCAAGTTGACTAAGCTAATATAATGTAACTGGATCCACAACTCATGCAAGGAATTTTTTGTTTGTATAAGTAAGTTGTCTAGTAACATTGGTTAACTAATGGACCATAACACCATATTAAGAAAAATTTGTACCCTTTCTGAAGTTATTTTAGGCTGGTCTGTTCATTTTTACATTGAACGTAATTTGTCTGACTGCAAGGGCCTTTCTGACTGCAAACCCTTGCAGCTACATTGTGTACCTCCCCAGTTAATGCTCACTAAAAGCTAAGCTAGTCTAAAAGACAAAGAAAACCCAGAATACAAGGAACACAACTTTCTTTGCAGACAGAACATTTACCTGCATATGTCATTAGTCTGCTGCTAATGGCCTGGTACTGAACTGCCAAAATGAGACATCATTCAGCTCCGCTTTGGTGCCGTTCCACTGAAGTCACTAAAATGTATTTCAGTGACAATGAGTTTTATACCTAATGTATTACAAACTTGCTGGTGCAGTAAATAACCGGCATACTTCAGCACGTGTGCAGTGATGTGGCCACATACGTGCTCCAGGTCTCCCTATTTTCCCTGGCGAGGTACTTGATCAGTGTTCGTATCGGCTCACACACCACACAAGGCCTCAGGCTTTGCATTTTTCACATACATGAAAAATCCTGTCCCCATTAGAATTGCAATCAAGCCTTTATGAAAGCTCTACTACCAGCATCAGCCTATGGCCTTTTAGAGAAGAAATGTATGTATATAATTACCAAATCATAAAATAGCTGCAAAGAAAGCAAGCATCGTGTGTCCTCAGGTATAAAATCAATTTCTTCCAGGAAGTTTCCAAGTCTTGAGGGTTATAGCAAAATTCCCCGTGCTCAGTCTTATCCAATTTGCTGTCTTGTGCATTTTTGATCAGCGCTTAAAAAGCTAGCACAGTTTATTACATTAGAATTCAATCTAAGAAACCTGAACACATGTTCATGCTTCACTGCTGCCTAGTTATTAGGATAATCTGCAGGAAACTACATAACAATAGGGCATTGTTTGCAAATGTGAGCCAAAGGTTACAACAACAGCCTGCACCCAGACCTGACTTCTTGACTTCCATTCCCTTTGCTATGAAGAAAGCACATGTTGTGTGTAGTAGCTATTTCCATTATGGTCAAAGTCTTTTCTGCCATTCGTTGCAGGCCAGAAGAGAACAAGGTATAAGAGAAGCACATTTATTCGGGAAATGCTGTGTAGCTGGAACAGGGTGCTTCATGGGAGGTGACCAGCTATGGTATAAAGCAAATCTCAGGCTCCACACCACTGCAGTATTTGAGTAATCTCACACTACCCATCAAACAAATCTGCTACGGGCATAATCTAGGGGGTAACAGGAGACCTGTGTGAGAAATTATTTCCTTTTACAGAAATGTGGTTGGATCCACAAACGCTGAGTTCCACTGTCCTCTACCCGCTCCTTTGTTGCTGCCCAACCATGCAGGCACCAGAATTACCCATACACTGAAGCTTTCATCCTTGGTACCTAAATGTCCACTTAGGGGTACCACCACAGCTGTCTGCACCATAGCAATGCCCTGTTAGCACCTATCTTGTTCGATAAATGGTGACCAGTCCCCTTTAAAAAGTCCTGGAGAGCAGCCTGAAGACTGCGCTTTTTGAGGCGCCTGTGCCTTTTCATGTGTTACTGGCCTGTCAAAAGAATGCATGTTTGGGGAAAAAAGCTTATCCTCTCTCCTTGAGGTCTCCATTCCCAAGGGATGAGTCTAGAAAACACAGTGCTGGGTAGTGAGGTACCCTGTCATTTGTGTTACAGGGGCTCCCTTTCCAGTCCAAATCCCACACAAGACCAGTATTTAGATGGAGGTGACCCTTTCTGTCCGTCCACACAACAGCTTGGGCAAGATGCAGAACATTTTGGAGGGTCTTGACTCAATCCTCTTTTCTGCCGGAAGGGATTAATTCCTGCTTCTCCTACCTTCCAGTGGCCAAACTAACCAGATCTGTTTGCTGGTATAGAACAAGTATTTGGAGACTTTTGCTTTGCTAGCTGGGATTAGGAGAAAACTGGTGATGCTTTTGCATAGAGAGTAAAGCAATGTCAGCACCTTTCTATAGCTCGGTGGCATGAGGCTGAGCTCTTGTTTCTAGTCCTCCTTGCAAAAAAAAAGAAAAAAGTTCTTCAGCATTTTGAGTAGGTACTGAGTAGGACAAATGAGTGCATTCATCAGTAGGCTGTATTATCGTACACAGTCTGTTTAAGGCCTAATTAACTGCTTGTTAACTTAGACACCTTGGTGTTTGCAGATCCTGGCTGCAGTGCTCCAATGACAGTGTTAACCCTCACAACAAGCTGTTCTGCTGCCTCCAGCTCTTTTGTCCCAGAGGGCCTCTCCTGGCACGGGGTGCCCTGTGGTGTTCAAGTCCCAGGTGCCACCCAAAGAAAGACATCATAAACTTGAAGAAGGATGGGGCTTAAAGGTTCCTCTTGATGTTTTCTGGGAAAATAAAATTTAAGAAAACTATCTCTCACAAGAGCGCAGAGAAGAAAACTACACCATCTGCATAAAGCAACAGTAATCTGGGAAGCGGTTCCTTGCAGTATGAAAAGCAGCACCGGTAGTTTGCCTCTTAAACAGCCAGATTCAGCCAGTGAACCCTTCCTACTAGGCAAAACACCAACACGGTTTTTAACCACGGTCTTCACTGCAGCCCTGTATGAGTTCCAGCTACATTGTCAGGCTGACGGTGGCACTGAAGAATGAGGATTGTGCCCGATTTCAGAGATGCTGGAATGATGCCAAAACTTGCCCTGCGTTAGTGCAAGTGGAGATAAATGACTTAACTGGTTTGGTTCTGGCTTACCCCCATCAGCTCTACTCGCTAGTACTTACCACATGAAAGAAACAAGAGCTAATGCATTGCGCAGGAACCCTGGCTTTTGACTCTGGGATGATGAGAAAGAACTGAGCATCTTTCATTTAACTACCTGTGCACTGAAAAACAGTACAATGGGCATTATTTCAACAAGCTTTTCTCCTGCTGAGGAGGCAGGGTAGCCAAGCCTTGTATGTGTCAGCATTGCCGTACCGTGGTGTCCGACAGGCGGCAATTAAGGCAGATGCAGCTAGCTCCAGTGGAAACAGAGCCTTTATTAAAACTGGAAGGAAGAATGCTGAGTGTTGATTAGGAAGCATCCTACTAGAGGCTTTCCAGCACCTGGGACCCCTGACTTCCAGCCTTTTTAGCAGTCTGTCTGCTTTAAGTTGTGTGATATTGTTTTTCTCTGGTGGCATTCAATAGTTACCTTCATTTTTCTGATCTGAAATATATTCAGAATCACACATTACCAGTCTTTGCATGTAATACACATATATATATATAAACACATGTAGTATGTATGTATCTATCTATCTCTATATATTACAGTTCCAAACAATGTACCTCTACAGGTAGATCTTGGTGATATTTAGACATAAGTGGGAATGAAGAGGTCCAAACTAGTATTTTCTGTTAAGAAACATTGAGACAGTTTTCTTTGTAGGATTATTATGGTTAGAAAGCTGCAAAGGGATTTTCGGATGAGGTGCAAAGGAGGTTCAGAATATTAAGAAATTTGCTTTCATCAGTCTTTCACAGTGACTCAGATTGCTTAGTTACAAGGCTTTCCTGAATCCTCTCCAGATTTTCATGTTTCAAGAAAGATGTGGGACACCAAAGATTACCTAATATCCCAGGAGCAGTCACTCTAGTGCTCAAACCAGAGTGAGACAACATCTTTCAATGTTCCAAATACATTTATAAGAGTGCATTAGCTCTCTGGGACAGAGCTCATCAGCTGAACATGTGCTTCCAGCACAATGCTATTATTATGCAAGTATCTTTCAAAATCACTGCTTCTCAAGATTGAGCCTCCCAATCTGTAACTACGACCTAATTAAATTTCCCCCTGATTATATGGCCTTTCATTTGTCCATACTGAATGCATTGGTTTCTTGCCTAAAAATAGTTTTATATTTTCCTGCTAGTCAGTGCTAGTAGCACCATACAGCCTGGAGAAAAGTACCAATTCTTGCTGGATACCTCCTGAATCACACCTGATGGGTTGCAAAAATTTCCAAAATACACTTGTATTTTGAAGCCTGGCATTTAGGCACGGAATAAGCTGTCTGATATGTAACATATTGATTTATATCATTTTAGGTTCTACACAACAGAACCAAGCCAAAAATCTTCTAATGCAGCAAGATAGATGTATGAAATAATTCCCTCAAACCTGTTTTTCCTCCAACACATGTTAATTGGAATTATTTATATTCAATCTCTCCATTCTTTCTGGCTCAGTCTGTGTATCCTCTGTTCCGTATTTTTCCCTGGGACTGATATCAGACTCACCAGCTAATGATTACCAGTCCACCTTATTTACTCCCTTTAAAAATTGTTACAACACAGATTAATAATAATTTCTTTAAAAGCATGCAGCTCTCCCACAAGGGAGACCAAGGGGGTATGTTTTGTGCCTGACCTGGTTAACCTCAGAAGAGGAATGATTCTGAGTCCAGGTAACTCATTGCCGTCCCAGCCCACAAACAGAAGGCCGTAAAGCTCTGCCAGCTCCATCTCTGGGCTACAAAACAAATGGCAGCTCTGTGCCTTTGTGTGGGCAACTCTCTGCAGCTCTTTCTGCACTCTCCCAACCACTACTATATACTAACACTTCTTGCAACAGGCTGGGACCTGTCTGCCTCCCTACCCTACTTGCATCTCTCCAACACTCATAGAAAAGGTTCACCTAGGCCAGCACTCCATCTCCAACAGTGTCCCTAAGCAAGGTGGACTTTCCACAGGCTCTGCGCTCTGGCTGAGTATCACCCATACAGGTCAGCCCTCCACATGCCAAAGAGTGCATTGTTTTGCTTTCACACTTTCGCTCCCGTGTGTTTGCAATGTCTCCTGAACTCCATGAAGAACGTGATGCAGCCATCCATAAATATTATGAGAAGACAGCTTGTTCTAGAAATGCACATGTAACAGAATTTGATTTAATATAATGTTTGATGAAATGGAAGGAAAAAATTGGGAGCAAAGTGGAAGTGTTGGTATGTGTTTTAAGGATGGTAAAAATCTTGGACTAGTCATCTTTGACATTGTAAGATCTGAAATAACTCAGGGACCACTGCTCAGCTGTGGGGAGTCCTTTAATACCAGTTGTAAAGGACCTCCGATTTCCAACATTCGGGCCTATCCAGTGGGACCAGGGTGTTGGCAAAGAGGGAAATCATGAAGCACATGAAAAATTTCTTTGCTTTTTCTCTCAGCTGAGAAGAAGCCCAGTTTGATACAGGTAAGTGTTCTCCTACCATTTTGTTTCTGTGTTTCTAGAAACCAAACTGCTGTTAAGATTTCACCCACTCGCTCTTCCAAACAGCATGAGACACCCAGTGGATGAGCCGTGGTGGAAGTAGTCTAACCCAGCAATGCATATGCTGTCTTACCAATGCTAAAACTGAACTCAGAAGACTCAGGCAAACACTGGATTTGAGCATAGCAACCTACTTTCATAGCATCAGTTGCAGAACTGGAGCTCTGGTGCACTGTGCATAGAACAACCAGGGGAAGTACAGAAAATAAGTACTGCAAATTCCTCTGCAAAGCCACAGGAAAGCTTTACTGTTGCCAAGCTACTAATATTGTCAAAGTACTTATTTTCCTTTTTCATTCTGCCCGTAATGCACTATGACTGTGAAAGTGGGCAGAAGGAAAAAATAAAAAAAAAAAGAAAAGAAACCCCAGTGATGCAGGTTCACACTGAGCATGGAGACCAGAATGGGAATGTGGAAGTGAAGGGGACCACAGGAGTTATCACGACCAATCCAACACAGAAGCAGGCAATAGATGCTTCACTCTGGGAAGCACCACTTTTGCATCCTATGGATGCTTAGGTGCTTCCCGATAAGCTGTAAAAAGTCAAAGGTGCCAAAGACAAATGTGATGTGCCAGAAGCAGAGAAAAGGAGAGCCTGATGTCACACAGCTCCATCTGCAATGTGCTGAGAAGTTTATTTGTGTTGCTTTTTCAGGCAAGCACATATCAGCTGTCTTTCACAATTCTCCATTCTCCATTAGCAGTCTGATCTACTACTTGAGGTAGCACTTATTGGTCTGAGGAAAAAGTCTAAAGGCAGAGCAGGGGGAAAGGAGATCACAGAGAAGAGGCAGGGATGCCACAAAAGCATGTTTAAATGCTGATCATGGGAATGATACTATCTTCTGTCTTCACCATGTTAACCCCAAGCGTAGTCCTCTGAAATGGCCGCACAACCTATCTGCATCCGGAAGAGGTGCACAAACGTTAACACTTGGGAGCCATCTGCTCTATGAGATGACAAAAGCTGAATTTGCCCTCAAGTTTTCAAATTTAGATTTAAAAATCCCAAAGAAATCTTGCTGTGATTGCAAGCAGCACTGAGGGAACTTGTCTCAGAGCAATCTTTACCTCAGCTGAGCCTTTCACGTCCCTGAATCAGCAGGCTGTTGCGTCAGGTAGACAACAGTTAACAGCGTGTTGCTCTGTCACAACAGGCAACAGAAGTGCAGGGAGAAGCAGACTTCACTGATGCACGCACAGCATTACTAATGCGGTGGAAGAACACTACTCCCAGATAAGTGCTCTTAAACAGTAGCCGTACAAACTGTCCCCTCAGTCGAGCAGCATATCACTAGCTTCTTCATCTATGGTGCAGAAGAAAGAGCAAAGCAGGCTTCCACCTGAGAGAGGGAGAGGACCCCATCATCCTCCTTCTTATTCTTCGCTGGAGGAAGATAACGGTTTTGGGTGGAAAGATGGCAATAACACTGGCTATTCTTCCTTGTGCTGGTTTTGGCTAGGATGGAGTTAATTCTCTTCATAGTAGCTGGCATGGGGCTGCGTTTTGGATTTGTGCTGAGGACAGCATTGATAGCACAGGGATGTTTTCATTACTGCTGAGCAGTGCTCACACAGGGCCAAGGCCTCTTCTGCCCCTCACACCACCCCAGCAGCGAGGAGGCTGGGGGTGCACAAGAAGTTGGGAGGGGACATAGCCGGGACAGCTGACCCCGACTGACCACAGGGATATCCCATACCATATGGCGTCATGCTCAGCATAAAAGCTGGGGGAAGAAGAAGGAAGGGGGGAACATTCGGAGTGATCATGTTTGTCTTCCCAAGTAATTGTTACGTGTGATGGAGCCGTGCTCTCCTGGAGATGGCTGAGCACCTGCCTGCCCATGGGAAGGGGTGAATGAATTCCTTGTTTTGCTTTTCTTGTACATGCAGCTTTTGCTTTACCTATTAAACTGTCTTTATCTCAAACCATGAGTTTTCTCACTTTTACCCTTCCGATTCTCTCCCCCAGTCCACCGTCAGGGAGTGAGTGAGTGGCAGCATGGGGCTTAGTTGTCGGCTGGGGTTAAACCACAACATTCCTCCTTCAGCATTTCAAAATAAGACTCTAAACGGTGCTGAGCAGTACATCTACTTTGCCAATATTATACCTGCCCACTCCACTTTGCAGACAAGTTTCCTGAACTACAGTGTTAATGAATATACACAACACTTACAGAATTTGAGAGTTTGCAAAGGTGACAGAAATGTGTGTGAAAATGAAGAACTATGTGTATAATTACTCCATCTCCTCTAGTATTCATGTTGAAGAATAACCATCCAGAGCTAAGGCAATGAACATCAATAGATGTTACATTATTTTGAACTGGTGGACAATAAAATACAACAATGTAATGATCATCACCTTCAGATATTGCTGATGTTGCAAAGAAAATTGTTCACCTTGAGGGACCTCAAAATGTTGCTCAAGACTTCATCACAGTTAATGTCCCACAGGTAGGTAAGAAAGTATTTTTCCCCACTGTCTTGACTATCTAACCTCAGAAACTGCCAAGATGCACTCACGTGGCGCTGTGCAACCTTCTGCTTCTAAGTAAGACAGGTATTTCATCAGCGTGGATGGTACCTCCAAAACCATGGGCACAGTTGGTCTCTGAGGCCTGCTTACGTCAATTAACATCAGTGTTCAAAGATCCTCCAGCTAGAAGTAAAAAATCTGTGTCCCAAGCTGGATGCCATGCACATTTAAGACACTGCGTCGCATCTAACCCGAGCTGGCTATCCAGTTTGGATGAAGCCACCCTACTGATGTGACTACACTGTTTACTGGTTCAGATTAATGCCTGCTGGGCAAACGGCACTGCACAATATAAACGTGCTCAGAGCTAGCTCAACAATCTCTGGCATGGTGCTGGTTACAAAGAGCAGACATGGCCTTTGTGGGGTGCCAAAGGAAGAAAACGAACGAACGAACAAAATATTGTTACGATTTGTAGGAAAAGTGGACCCTTCCATTGATTCCCCTTCCCATTTTTAACCCCAAAGTCACTCTTGCTCCTAAATTCTGTGATGTTTTATGCCTCTTGAAGCCACGCGTGCCAAAGTAAACAGCCACTTTGACCTCTTGCGGGCACCACTCAGAGCCTTAAGCTGTTGTGTAGGACATGCATGTTTATGCCTTACAGAAGCCATATAATGTATTACAATTGCTGTGCTAAGTGATACAAACCAGGGAGTTAAAAAGTTACATTTGGCAACCTGCCCTTACTGTGCTCTAATTATTTCTTAATATCCCAATTTAAAAGCAGCATATTGGCCCCGATTTTAAGTTGTTTGGCATTTATAAGTTTGTGTCATAGAATTAATGTTAAACAGTTTTCAGATTCTTTATTCAAAACTGCTGATTGTGTATTGCCTGACAAAGGAGAATGTCTCCATCAGAATAATGATTTATTGTAAATATGGTAGTATTAAGGCTGACTATTCTGGGTATTAAAAATGCACGAAAAAATCCATTGCAGAAAGTGTTATGTGAGCTGTCATAATTTGTCACGTCAATATCTTTGTCATTTGCATTTCTTTTTAAAATGCCAAGAGCAATTAAACCTTATCCCACCACTGGAAGTTGCCAAATTTCACTTGAAATTAAAATAGAATAATGCGTCATGTGAGTTATTTTAATAATATTAAACAACAAAAACAGAAACAGAAAAGAGAAGAAAAGGAGACTTATATAACAACTGCAGCTACAAACAAAGCAGATAAAATATATAGGCTGTTTTTGCGATACACACACATGCACACGCACACATGAGCTCCCTAGGCTTCCTACATTAACAAACCATTTCCCTTGACAGTGAGGCCATAGCAAAGCCTATGGCCTAAATGTCAGTAAGCAGCTCCCAGCAACATGCATTTCCCACCGGTTTGAGATCGCCATATTTTCGGTTCATCCCTCCACATGGTTTCCATGCAAGCCTCCATAGCAAAATACCCCTCACTTTTTGGACCGACGCAAGTCCCAGTGAGAAAGACAGAAGGGACTTGTGAGTCAGCAGGAGCTGGAGCAAGGACGAATCGATCACAACTCTGTTTCCTGTGGAAATACCAGCTGCTGTCATTTTTGTGTTTGAATTACATCGTGCAAGGCTTCTCCTAGCAATGGTCAAGCCATGGATGAAAAGATTGTTTCTGGGATTGTCTCCCACTGTGTCTGCCTCTCTGTAGAGACATAGAATTGTCTTTATCGTTATGAAATAGCCTGTTGCTATTCAGAAATACATTTAAAGGGATTTTAGCATATAATAAATTGTGAAATATGCAAACACTGTAATTTTTGATTGTTATGTTACAGGAATGGTGATGCTGAGCAAACTAAGATTAAGCAAATATTTGACCCTGGCCAGTTTAGCTTCTCCTGAGTCTTTTGCTTTATTTGAAAATTGGGTGTGATTAAGGACGTAATTCTGCACTCAAGTCCATTGTCCGAGCCATATGTTCCCAGCAACTCAGATACTCCATTGCTGACAAGTCTGGGTTGAGGTTGTTTCCTCTGGGAGGGAAGCAGGTAACCATAAACATCATCCCGACTTCTGTTCCCTGCGAGAAGTAGTACCACTGGTACCACTGCCCCCACAGGGTCCTTGAAGAGGATGCTTCTGTACTGATATCAGTGCAAACCAGATTTGCTTCTGTCTCCCAGTATCTGCAGAAAAGGTGGGAGTTTTATTCAAGTGAATATGGCTACTTCTTCGTTCTGGCATCTCCAACAGCTAATGAGACATCCCTTCTAGTGCTGAGCTGCGCCCAGAGCTGAGCATACATGGGTCACTGGGTGTGGGATAATAAATCTGGGTGAACCAACTCCTCCAACACCCTGTCCCTCCACAGGGCACCAGTGGGGGTTGCTCACATTGGCCCTAGGACCCCTCCCCATGCTCAGCCGGTGGCTGCTGGGCCCCACCTGCCAGAAGGAGTGATTAGAGAGCAACTTATCTGCTTTGCTCAGGATTTACTTCTGTCTGCCAGGAGAAGGTTGCTAGGTATTCTTATAGTCCTAAGCTACTTATATTTTCCAATTAAACTTTAGGAAGAAGTCTCATAAACCTTTTATGCAAAAATATAAAATAAGGTTAAATAGTGAGACAGAGAAAAAAAAAGACTTTTTGGTAAAATTCCATCCGGTCTACTTTTAGAGCCCAAAGCAATACCCCTGCAAGTCACCCCATAATTAAGCATCAAATTTCCTAAAAGACTCACAGTTAGAGAAAAGGAACGATGATTAAACAGCAGCAGACTAGATCCTTATTATCAGCCACCTGCTCTTTGGTCATACAATCTTGCTTTCCCTCTAGCAGATCACTTCGAGCCCCCTCAGTTTGGGGTGTTTGAAGCCCCCGGAGCTCAGGCTGCTTTTCTCGGAGCGATTGTGCTGGTGCCTTTCTTAATTCAACCTTTGCTCCTCTGGACTGCTCCCTCATGCTGTCAAAATGATTGGCTCCTGCAACTATGGTCTTGTCCTTGCTAGGAGGGTATGGGGAAGCGATACTTGTCAAATTTGGGTTTCTACTTCCGTACACAACACTTGCTTCTTCACCATAGGTGGCAGTGATGACTCAGAGCACACAACAGGAGTCTGAGGGCAGTTTGCCACAAAACCCGTGCAACCATTGAATGTAAATATAAGGCATGAACTCAGCACCTGATGGTATGATGCTCGTTAGCTTTTATCAGAAAACAAAATTAGACCTCATTAGAAAATAAAAACTGTATTATACTGCCTATATAATCTGTATTAAACCAGCTGGAGATCATGGTGCTTCTTTATAAGAAGCACTGCAACAACTGGAATAATAGTCGCTTAAAATATCATGAGTGTGTGTCAACACAGTGCAACCACAGCATTTCTAGCTAAAAAGAACCATCTGAAGTAGGGTGAGTGGACCATCACTACATTAGAAGATGCACCATCATTTTAGTCCTACATGGTGTTTGGTTACTTCTAGTGCAAGCTCCTGTAGAGTTATTCCGGGCTGCATGTTTATAGGCTTGAAAATAACACTGGAAGCAGCAGCATCACAAGGAAGTTTAATCCTCACAGAAATGTTTTCCAAGATCATGGTTTTATAAGCACACTATTCCAGTTTCTGGGTAAAGGGGCATAAGCCATGAGTATTATTCTAAAATTACAACAAGAAGAAATACCACTTTCTAGCAGACACTGACCTGTGACACACTACAGCATCTGCTTCAACTGAGGCCATGAGTGCAAACACGAGATAAATAAAGATACACAATGTAGTGTAAAAGAGTTGATTGTTGCTTTGTATTTTATTGCCAATGTGCAAACCATTTTGTGTTCTATTGAACGTGGAATATGAACCCAACAAAAAATCAACATGGCATCATTGATAGGCACATTTTGCAAGGGCAATGAGTGAACTTCTACATAAGACTGAGGGGGTAAGAAAGGAGATGCTGTTGTCCTGTCCAAAAGCATCTTCCTACTGTTGGAGAGAACAAGAGAAGGAAAAACCCCAATCACACATACACAAGTCACTTGGGCAAGGTACTACCAAAGATCGAAACAGAAGCTGCCAGCAGGACACGACTGATTTTGCTGCTGGAGTTCAGAGCTGCAATTGCGTCTCAAGGGCTGACAGACTCACAGTTACACAGTCTCTGTCTCCATTGCAAGTGGTTTTGTTTCAATAGGTTTCCAGATTGATAGGGACAACTCAGCCAAGCTTAAGCCTCACATGACCAAAGGATTTCAGAGCCCTTTATGGGCAACAAGTGAACCTTATGACATGCTGAGATTGTTACTTAGCCTAATCTGCACTCAGACCAATTGTGCCACATGGGAGGTTTTTGAACACTGTGAGTTGATGAGGAAACCAGGATCATAATCTGAAGCCCACCTCCCAGCTTGCTCTTCTAACTACCTGAATTTTTTTCTCCCCTGCATTTTATAAAGATGCCTCGAATTCAGGTAAGAGACTACAAAGTATCTGTGAGGGCAAACCCTTAACCAGCATTCAATCCCAGCGGTCTTATTTTTAAAGGATGCTAAATAAGTCCTATTGACTTAGCGAAAGACAAAAATGACCAGTTACTTCAAAAGCAAGGGAATTAGAGTCAGCAAACAGCTTCCTATGTCTCCTACGCTTCCTGTCACACGTGATTGATAGCATGCAGAAGGCTGCCAAGTTGACACTTGCTATTCACCCTGTCTGACAACATTTCAGGCCTCGTGTAAAATAGTCTTGCTTCAGTGGAAAGCTGTAAGTGTCACTACTGGTCAAATATGAAGCTCAATGTGCTACTGGATATTCCTCAGAGATAGGATATTCAATGTGCAAGACCTTCAGTTCCTTTAAAACAGATTATTTATGGGAAGGCATAGCCTGCAGCCACAGCCGTAGAGCCTACATAATTCAGGGTAACAATTAACCACAGCTAGCTCATTACTGCTAAAATAATATTCCAAGTGCAAAGAAGTCATATAAATCCCCAAGAAACAGGAAACAAGGCCTCCCAGTTTTGTTCGATACTATTATGGTATGCACGACACGGCACTTTGCTATGGTGCCGTTTGCCCTGATGAGATCCCTCCCCCCAGCTTTTGGCTCCTCGCATTGGCACATTCCTTGGGTATCAGTGAGAGTGTGAGACTTGTCCGCTTTAAGATGAGACACCTGCCTGGCCAGGACATGGCTGACTGGGAGCTCTGGGGGAAGGGATGATGCTGATCTCACTCCTTCTTACAGGAAATCCCCCCCAAAAAGCATCACTTGGGAGCATGTCTGTTTCCGCAGCTTCTCTCTTCCTGCTGCTGCAAGTTTCTCGCTACTTTTATATTAGTCTTCTTTCCCATGAGTTATTTCCAGCCCTTCCTTGGTTTTTTAAAGCCAGTTTTATTACATCATTGCTGTCGCCAGGCTTGATGCGTCTGGCCTGAAGCAGACGTGTGCAGCAAAGCTGGAGCTCAGGACCTGCCGGTGGAGGCAGGCAGGGGGCTGCTGGCCGCCCTCCCCTGCCCATACTGGCAGGCAGTTTTGAGGCTGCGTACCTGTAGCCATCCCATCAGAAACAGCTGATGCCAAAACAGGCAAAAAACCACAACCCCCCTACTGTGCCATACACAGATGGATGAATATTTTATTGTTATTCCAGGAAAGACTTTTAAAAGAACACACGAGACAACTATTATGCGAAGCAGTCTCGGTATGCAGATTAAAAATGTAAGCAATCTAACATTTAAAGGAAAGAACTTTTTAAATGAAAACATTGTTTCTTAAAATCACGGAATATCACGGACCAAAACAGCTAAAGGGTGCGCACAGGTGACCTATTAGCAATACTGATCTTTTTAAATAACAGTTTTGGCCAGAAAATTATTTTAATGATGGCACGGAAGATGACTGATGAATTATGGAGATATTTCTGTTATGCAGAGCAGAAGGCAGAGTTTTGCCCAACAATTATCCATGATCTTACTTTGAAAGTCTCTTTGGCAGCACGATGAATTTAATAACAAAGGCCTGATTCACTGACACTGATAACCAAATTGTTATTTCTAACACTCGGTGGCTGAAACTCGCAGCTGTGCTAATATTTTGCAGTTCTGTATTGCCAGAAATAGCATCTCTTTAGGAAGAATTCAGGCAGGTATCCAGTTTGTATACATTAGCATGTTTACATTTCAGTTGGCGAACTGCTGAAGAACAAATTAATTAGGCAGTTAGTTTTATGGTTGCAAATATTCTGCTCCTTTCTGTTTGATCTCGTAAGTGTCCAGATTACACTGCGTGGGTTTTCAAAGGTGCACTCGCGTCCCTGCAGAAGTCAGAGGCCACAGGCCAGGTCTACAGAGGTATCCAACTGGCAGTCCCAACATTGGCACTGAACTCCATTTGGTCGCAATTAGGGATCAAGAGCCCTAAAAATACCTCTGCCCACCCAGCCGTGTTTACCCAGCTCCACGTAGACTGTTTGGAAATGGATGTGTTCCCTACACTGCTCAAAGTGTGGAGCTGCTGGACTCTTGGAAAAGCTGCCTGGAGAAAGGAGCGTGCCCATGCCCCACGTGGGGCTGAATCTTGCTGGAGGTTCGGCTGGGCTGACTGCAGGCGGTGAGAAGCTTGCTGGTAACCACGGTGGAAGCTGGAGCATGGCCTTACCCTCTGCTTGACGTCCTCACTAAGGCTTAATTCCATCTGTTGTTAGGTTGGTTTTGGTTGGGTTTTTTTACAACTATATTTTAATTCTCCTTCAAAAAGGATTACTTTAATTTCAACTGTATATATACATTGTTTTCTTAAAAATGCGAAGTATCGATCACTGTTTCTGCATAGAAAAAAAATAGTATCTAGAGTTATTCAGCAAACTGTTGTTATAAGAGGCTTTGAAAGTAGTTGGTGAAGTTGTGTAGAGAGCAAATCCTTACTTATTTTAACTTCCAAATTTAGCAGATAGCAACCAAACTGGAATCTTCCTAAGGCAAAAAAATATATACACACATAGGAAAATCTGTTTCTATGGTTTTCAGATACTGGCTTCCCTCTTCACCCCACCAAAACTGGCCTTTAAAATAAATATGACTCATTCCAGAACAGATTCTTATAGCTGGATTAAAGTGATAGCTCTGTCAAGACTTCAATAGTATTAGTTGTTGATGCTGGGGAGTTTAAAAACCTGGAGGAATTAGGAATTAGGAGTAATCTGCCTGCCAGGGTATCTTTTACCCACAGGCGTTCTGTGCCGGAGAACAGGAATCCTTCGCCTCTGACCAGAAAATTCTGCCTCGTCATGGAATATCGAACACACATCATTATCATTTATTATATTAAGGCTTCTTAAAAGCTGCCCAAAGAACCAAATGCAAAGAGTATTCCTAGTCTTATTTATTTCACAAAAATTAACATTATACTAGGACCACGTCAGTTTTTAAGTTCATAGGTACTGGCAATGTAATTTTCCATGATGCCGACATTTTAATTTCTGGGAAAAGTTTTTTTGTTGTTTTTGTTTTGGACTTTCTAGAAATAAAAGCAGCAAGACCCTTTAATCTGTTTGCTGCAGAAGTCGATAGCAATACATTTGAGATGAGGTCGACCTGGACAGCTTAGCGGACATAAGCAAGAGTTTTGCTATTATTATTAAAACAAACAAAAAACCACATCCACAAAAACCTACAGAAATAAGCTACTGTAGAATAATTTTTTCACACACGGTACAGGTGATTGTCGCTTTTAAGTTCAACATTATACAGATCTGATGATTTGAGCAGGTTTCAAAGGGCACTGAATCTACTGCAGATTCTGTGTCTTGGTATGTCTTGTACTAATACTAATAAATCAGTGAGACATTGACACGTTCAAGTTTTACAGCAGTCAAAGCAATGTGCAAAATATTCATCCCAAAGAGCTCTTTTTTTTCACTCCGCTTAGCACTACAAGATAATGCAAAAGGGAAATGCAAATAATGCATTTCATCACAGATGCAATGTTAGTATTGTGTGCGCCTCCTTAGAAACCATGAAGTGCATTATCTGGCATGAAAATGCATGATCTAAAGTTGGAACATCAAAGAAAACAATAAAAAGTGCAAATCTATTCAGTATTTTATGCACGATATAAAGAAGAGGGCAAGGCATTATATGGAGAAAATAGAAACAGCTTAAAATAAGACATGAGAGAGAGATGCATTATCTACTTTGTTAGTTACCTATCCACATCTATTGCAATCTGTGAGAGATATTTTTCTACTGAAGTATATGCCTTTTTCCCTTCCTGCCACATTTCCTGCATATAGCTTCTGAAATAGCACTGAAAACCTTAAAAAGGCAGATCCTGCATTACAGTTTAGGTTCACATTTCCAGGAAACATAGGCTTAAAACAGAAAAAACCATATTGTTAAAGGGTTAACAACTTAAGTGTGTCACAGTTTACACACAGAAATTTGCTTTAATAAAGGACAGGAAGAAGCCACAGAGGCTAAAGAAATGCATCTCCTGCAGCAAAGTGAGACAGGATACAAACGAACCCCGTAGCTCCACTAAGAATGACAATCTGGTTTATTTCACTTACCAGCATTATCCATTTTCCCCCCTCGGTATTCAAAAAAGCAGAGTTCCCCAGAAAAGCAGCCGGTACGGTCTCAGTCTCGCTCTCACTAATGAAGCTGGCTGCCCTTCTCGTGGTATTAGACCTTGCTGGCAGTCAGAGCATACTTCATGCACTGACTGCAGTAGACATCACCAGGAAATTTATATCTCCAAGGATGACAAACAGCCATTAGCTCCATTATAGGCTGATTAAGATTGTGCGAGCCTATCAAGTAGATACTTAAATCCCCCAGGGTTTTAGCTCTTCGGGGAGAAAACAAAAGAACTCCAAGCCTATAATATTGACTATACGTTTCTGAAAAGTAAAAGTAACGCTAATGAGGAAAGGTTTAATGGGTAGGAAGGCAAAACTTTAAATAAAAAGGGGATATATTACAGAGCAAAGGGCTATGATTTATCAGTGACGCAACAGCAAAAGTTTTAAGGAGAAAAAAAAGGGGGAGGAATCTATGGCTGAGAAAGCGTGAGGTTAGATTACAATTTGCAGCCATTAGCTTTGTGCTTTAAATCCTACAAGTTCTGTACCTGATGTTCCCTATGGTTTGTGAGAAACACAGTAGATGTGCTTATCTGCAAATGCATGTCAATATAGTAATTGCCCAGGACATTCGTTATTATACTGTTCATAGCTGAATGTAAGGAAAGGGTGAAAAGTAACTACAGGGCTTTACTTCTTTTAAAGTCAAAGTCAAAACACACTGGATGCTGGAAGCGTTAGGCTCAACAAAATCTGAATGAGACAAACAGGTATTACTTCTAAATTTTCCATACCACCTGAGTCGCTGATGCACAGGCTCCCCCCT